>JANSTT010019696.1:0-10948 GCA_026745375.1 Platyura marginata
GAATTATTTTTTCTTGAAAATTAAAAGATTTTATTGTGAAATAGTAATCTGGGGATGATTCTAAAAATTATTTCCTTCCTTATTTTATGAGAAATTTCTCGGAAAAATTTTTGTATGACACTTATGCACACCTGCACACAATTTTTCCTATATATAAAGCACCAAATATAAATTCATAAACACTTTTCAAGATTTTCCACTGCCAGACAATTTTTATCTTTCTGAACAGTCAGCCGACGTTATTTCCATCATTCCAACTAGAACGAAATAAAGTGCATGCCGTAATACTTCTTTTTAGCATAAATTTTAACAATAACCGGGGAACTCGTAAATAAAGGCATACATGTAAATGTGACGTAAGGAAGACGAATTTTTATTATTTTTCAGAAGTATATTTTGCATATATTCAAAATATATCAGGATCATACGATTAAGCTAATAAAAAATCATATTCAAAAAAAAAAACAAAATCAGTTTTTTATCATTTGGATACCAACGGTGTAGAATGAAATTTTGTTTTTTTTTGGTAATATTTTTATATGAATGCGTAAAGCGTAAAAAGTTGTTGAATTTAATAAATTTTTATTATCTGATTTTAATTTTTTTCTGTACATAAATTGTTTATGTTGATAACCCTCGACATGATGTAGGAAATAAATCTTTTTATATATCATTACGGTTGAGTTATGATACGACTAATCATTATCTTTAAAAGACAACAACCAAAACATAACAAGAACAACCCCATGGAGGTTGGAATAAGAGTGCCCCGTTAGTAGGTGTATTCATTTTCACGGCATTTTCAATTTACGTTAGAGCTTTTTGTATGAATATCAACGCATATATACCAGCACTGAAGCATACTATATATGTATGTTTAACATTTGAGTTTATTTTGTAAAGAGTGGGTAGTATTGTTAGGTTTTTGTCGTTTTTTTATGATTTTGTAAAGTAGAATTTTTGAAAAATTGCATTTTCTAGTTATATGTATGCATTTAGTTGAATATGAAATACATAAATACTACTGCATTAGCATGTACTCAATAGCATGTGTGACAGAATATATAATTAATAAATACATTTAATGACCAATTTAATTGTTTTGAAATCTTAAAGTTTCATCGATACGATAATTTGCGAGTTTCTAGCTCCGGCCAAATATTTATTTGCTGATAGATATTCGAAGCAGCTAACTGGAAAAAAATAATTCTCCAAACAATGCTCCTGTAATTTAAAAGATTTGAATTTTTTAAGGATTTTTTACTAAGGGTATGTAATTTTTCTGAATTTGATAAATATGATCTTGAAATTAATAATATTAATGTTTTCAATCAATTTTTATCTCCACACATCTTCTATGAAAGCCTGAAAACGGCTAAAATTCCGAACAATAGTTTGTTGCACCGATTGTAATATGCCTGTAAAAATTGTCATTATTTATTTTTTTCTGTACAGCAGTAAATTGAATTTCACGAGATAGTTGTAAAGTATAAAAGTTATAATCCGTATGTATACAAAATTCGTGCATTATTATTATTTAAAATTTACTATTAGGTATAGATCTACTTTTCATAAAACATAATTTCTAATTAAATTAGTACGCATGTAATGTAAAAGAGGACATTGAATTTTCACACAAAATCGAAAATACCATCAAACAGCAAAAAAAATCCACTAGAGATTATAATTTGCTTACATTAATATCGCACAAATGAACATCTATATATATGAACATCCCAATTACATTGTTTTGTACTCAAATCAGCGGTTTTCATTGGAAAATATTTGAAGAAAAAAAAAGAAAAACGAAAAAAATTAAGTGGTACAGAAAATAGAAAATGTTTACCAACCAAATTTCCAATTGAAAGCAGATTATGATTTTGCCAGGAAAAAAAACGCCAAAAATTATAACTAGGTATGTATGTATATAGGTATTTATATACATAAATATGGTAAAAGGTATGCCCATAAAATACACTCATTCACCTTTTTCGTTTTTTTTGTATGTTTTATATATACATAATACATGTATATCCATACATGTATATAAAGAGAAAAATCAACCCCCATAAATTTTCTGTTTTCCAATCTAAAAATCACCAGCACGAATCAACAATTGCTGACGTTTGAAATCTCTGCCAAATGAACTAATGGATCTATTGTTACAGGAATATGGTACAAAGTTATTAGATTTTATTCAGGTTTTTGAATTGTAAAAAAAAATGTTTTGGTATGTCGACCAAAATGACCAAATAGCTATATATAAAATAGAACTTTAACGTATGGTCTTCAATGTACCTATAGATAAATGAAAAAAAAAAAATTTTAAGTGAAAAAAGAGGAAAAAAAGGTATGATGAAATCTATTTATAGTTTTGTAGGTAGGTAGGTAAGTAGGTAAATACAATTTTATTAAAGGGATTATCTAAGGGTTATAAAGGACTCTAACTTGAGGAACATTAGCAAAAGAGTGAGTTAAGAATCACGATACAACTAGATTGATTAGGAAACAGTTGACACTAAATACCTTAAGTAATCAGTAAAAACAATAGAAATAGAAGAGGTCCAAGACGATTGCCTTAAGGTAAGCCAGATAAAAAGTTAATAAAATAATAATGAAAAGTTAATATTAATTGATAAATTAACAGCTAGGTGGATGTACGTACATGTACACAAAGGTCTTTGAAGGTTTCTACTCTTTATCTCTATGAAATCATCTTCAAACGTCAAGTAATTATTTATGTACTTTTCAGTTGATAAAATTTAAGAACTTCAAAACTGATTACTGATTAATAAAAAAGCTATAAGAAAGCTTCTAAATGTTATATACCTGATATTGAAATTATGGATACATCTACAAATCTATACAATATAAAGTTTTTATCTCAATTTTTAATCGGCGTATATGTGCTAAAACAAATTTATGGCACTTTTTTTTTTTATTTTAAAACAAAGCATATTTATCAGTTATTATTTTAAAATTATGCATAATTAATAATAAATGTAAATATTCAAAATGGTGTCATATTTCTGTAAACTTTGATTGTTTGTATAAATTTTCGAATAGCTACCTGACCCTAAATAATCGCTAGAATTTAGTATCAATTTCATTTATACAAAAAAAATAAAAACATAAATTATGAATTTTGTTTTTAATATTTTACGTGCCTCTGCATAAACAATTAATATATTCGATTTTGCCTATAGGTTTAAATTTTAATTGGACGCCATATGCGTATACGAGAATTCAATCGGAAAACGGGAATTGAACAGTCACCCATCCATTAGGCTTTAGGCAGGGTGCTACACATTTGCTATATTACTTGTTATAAATATGTACGTATGTACATTCGTATCTATGTACATTCGTATCTATGTACATTATGTACCTTCTATTGTATATGTATGATTGTACGTACATCGTGCAAGTACATCCAATATCCATGCATATACGGGATTGTTACCCGTTATTGGTTAAATTTGTGTTTATTTCATTTTATTTATATGAAAAATATAGAAAATTGGCAGATTTATATATCTCTATATACGAAAAGTTTTTTTTTCCTTCATTTCCAACCCATAAAACGTGAATCTCACATATATTTTAATGCTTGCCCTTCTTAATACCGAGAAAAGTCAACGCTGTGTGACAATGCAACAAATTAACGAAGATGACAAAACTGTATATGTGAATCCTTTTTTGGGTGTTTAGTTTACCCCTTCCCCATACAGTTTAGTTCCGTAATAAAAAATTCAGTTTCACAATTTTTTCTGATTAATTGACCTGAAAAAGTGAAGGAAATATAAATGAAACTCTTTCCAAGCAAAACAAAAATAGAAATTTCCTTTTTTTCCATTTTTTCCATTTAATTATGGAATTTCAAATGTATTAATTACATAATAATTTGACATTTTTAATTGAATGCTATATTTAAAATTGATTTCGCAGGAAAACGTTAAGGAACAATTTTTGTTAAATTTTTTTCTTACAAAATTACATTACCATAACACTTACACATAATTCTAAAAGCTTTTTCTGCAAAAAATGTTCTATTTTTATGTACTTACTTATGTACCTATACGTATATTTTGTATTTAGAGTAGGTATTTTCTACCAAGAAAATGAATGAGTTAGGTAATTCTTAAGATTGCTTCTATTTTATAATTGAATATTCTCCATTAAAATCTCATTTTGTATCGTTTTCGCTTATTTCTCGTTTCGTTAACGTTTAAATTGTATTACACTTTGATATGTTTAGGATTTTTCTTCGATATTAAATAATTTTTGTTGTGTAAAGCAATAAATAAAAAAAGAAGGAGTTTTTCTTTCTATCAATTTTTGTTGGAACATATTTATGATTTTGAACAATAGGCAGGCAGGTACGTACCGAGAATGAAATTTATTAATAATTTCTTCATATTTTTTTTTAAAAAAAACTAAGGCAGACATTTTTTTCTCTAGTTTTTGTTGTTTTTCAATCTTAATTGTGCCAAACATTTGCTGATCTTGTACCTATTTTTGTTAAATTTTGATATTACATCGTCTTGCTTATACAAAAGGGAAATAAGGTTAAATTTTTAAAAATCAATTAAACAGATACAAAATCACCAAATACAAGCCTTTCCCATAAAAACTAAATTCGTTGAATATTTTATAAGCTTAAAAAAATTAAAAAAAGTAAAAATCCCAACAACAAAAAAGTTTTACACCTTGGTAAAAAAATAACCAAAATTGTATTTAAAGCAAGTAAAATATTTAAAAAAAAAATCGCTTAACCTTTTCATGTTTAAAAATCGTTAGGAAGAGTTAAGATTTTCAAAAAAATTCCGAAATATCAAAATACTATTTAAGAACATATATATTAGTTGATAAGTTAAGAAATTTGACACTTATTTTTAAAAACTTATTTTCTTTTATCGAAATGTTAAAGATGTCTTTAAAATCCTGATAAAATTTTAACGAACCAAACAGATTTTATGAATGTACGTAAAAAATAGATTTAATGAAGTAAAAAAAAACTTTCGCCATTATGTACCTACCTACTCCTAAATTTTACGAACTTCATTAAATTATTCGAAAAGTAAAGATTAATAAATATCTTTCATATAACTTATACATGGATACAATAAAGTTACCAAACTTAACCCAAAATCGTCTTCATAAATTCGTCTTATGTAATGTAATTCATCTAACATAAAGTACCTACACTTAATGTGTCCTTTTCTCATTGAATCAGCACCTGATTTTCTCACAGACAAAACTTCGTTTTCAGTTTATTTGTTTTTTTTTCTTTTATTCCATTTAGTTAGTCCATTTCATAATCCACAATGTTTTCTTTTCGTATATATTTTGGTCACATTGGTAAATATCAGTCAAAATCTACTCGACATGCTAACACTATATAATAGACTGGAATAATACTATGTTCAAATATGGTTCGAGTCTGTAATAATATAAATATGTATAATATAAGAGGCTCCCAACATCGAATATGTATGTATAGCATAAGGAACTCTGGTGGGTTCCATGTGAATTATGGAAAATAAAATAAGGAAGAATAAAGTACGATTAGCAATTACCCCTTGGCACCCTAATGTATGTATATCTATAGAGTATAAATACACAAAAGGAAAAAAAATAAGATTCAGCCAGCCGGAAGTTAAAGATAAAAGTATAAGAAGAGAAAAGCTCAGAGAATAAAATTATTGACGATAGGTTTGTATTTTTTTTTTCGTTTGATAAGTGGTGAGGGGAGGAAGGAAAAAATAAAAAAAACCACGTTCATACATAGAATATGACGAAGGTTGAGCAGATTTTACTTACATTTATGTTTTTGTAATTTAAATCTGCTTATACAGTCGGCGAATACATTTCTTTGCGCTATATGGCTATACGGCATCAAAATGAATAACATCATTAATAGGCTGAACACTGGGAAACTTTGAAATGAGACAAGGAGCATATACCAACCAACCGACCAAAAAAAAAAAAAAAAGAAAATAAACGAAAAAAAAAGAAAAAGGGATAGATGTATAGAGTGAATTCCAGGAATTGGTTAACATGGAATTTAAAGGGATGAACTAAACGGAAAACATAATATTTAAGTATTCGGCAACAAAGTGTTTAGAAGAGATTATATCCTTTAATATGGATTTATGTTTTCGTTGTTTTGCTTCAGTTTAGTGTATCAAATGTGTTCATGCAAAATAAGGTCGACCCGGAAAATTTTCTATAAAAGGATTCATATTTTCACATTGGTGTGAGTATAAAATTGAAAATTATTGCCTCTTAATGAATACCGAGTATAACGTACTTTACTTCTCATATATACACGACTATACTTATAATATGTAGATAAATTGTACGTTTGTGCCTAATCCGTATTTTAATTCCAATTTTCGCGGCAAAAGGATTATGCCGCGCTCCTCTATATAAATACATGTACATATGTATGTACATATATACCTAACCTAAACCGTATAATATTGCCATTGGAAGATATTATAGTACACACCCTTATAGAGGAATAAAAAAAAAGAAAAAAAAATCCACACCAAGGGGGAAAATGTGAAAAGTGCCTGGTAATTAAAATTCTTAGTTAACATAAATTTTATGGTAAAAAAGGATATCATGATAAATGGATTAATTTGTTTAAGCTGACCGAATTGATTTTCGGTATTTTGTTAGTATGCGGTACGAAGGGTTTTCTGGTAGACGTTTTGCGGAAATGAAAATATTTCTTGTAATTAACATTTAAATTGTATATTCTACTGTTAATTAATTGAAAATTGAGTTATTGTACAATGTACATACCTAAATATGTATGGCGTGTAGGCATTGTTAAGGAATAATGATGATATTTATTTATTGCATACTTTTAGAGGAGTGAATAATGTCTAGTTTTGGACTTTTGGTGTTTCATTGGTTAGACAGCCTGTAACGTCCCTCAATGGTCGTCACATACATATAATGTATCTTCTATTAAATTATTGTTATATCTAAAGTAAATATTATGTTTAAATCTATCTCCTGTCCCAATGTCCCATACACCATCCATTTGTGTATCAACTTCAGTGATAAAATGTAATCCAACGGTATGGAATTGGCTGGACTAGATAAATGTAGACCAGAGTTTTGGAGAGTGTATTCCTAACCGCCGAAGTGGCAAGAGTGCTTTTTAGACCGCTTAAGCGCCAATTAATAAATTTACAATTAAATACACACAAAAGTATCAACAGTTATTAACATACAGATCAGTGATCGCAAAACATACAACACAAGGAACGATGAGGAAATTCACACTTTAACATAACTATAATACACTAAGAAGAATACACTAAGAAGAACACACAGAGAAGTAGAAAATAAAATTACACGTGCAACGAACCCTTTTCCACTACCGATTCAAATTTTATAAAAAAAACCAAAATTAAATAAAGTAACGTAAATTAACATTTGTTTTATCTATTTTCTTTAATTTTACGTATTGTAATGCCCAAAGACGAGCCGGGGTGTTACAAGCCTTACAATTTATTGACGAATATATAGATTCATGCTATATACTGATCTTTTGAATGAAACCGCCATTTTGTTTTAGATTTTAATATTAAAAGATGGAACATAAGGAATAAATATATGGAATCGATATACATATGGTCTAGTCTTATTCATCCATAGATAATCCAGAGAATCTTTATTCATATTTTTGAAATATTTGCGTTTTTCTCAAGTTGATTTTATTCGCCTTTTTTCTTTTTATCCTTTCGTCCTTTTTTGTTTTTTTCACTTTTCGTCTACATTCCCTGAACTATTGTCTTATTTTTTAGATTTAAAGAATTTTCAATTCTATTTATTGATCGTTTTTTTTAGTATTAGTAAATTTTAAATTTAATCAGACTTATCGATCTATATTCACATACACAGATTAATCTGTGTACAGAATTTTTAAGTATATATATAGTGATGCGTTAATATATGACGTTCATCTCTATTACTTATATATGTAGTCGAGTGTCGAGTGGTTTAGATCACCACTTGCCAGTTGGCGTACAGAAAAATAGATGTACTATATATTTGTAATACGTATCTGATGAGGAATACAAATATCAAAGACTACTAAGTTCGGTCTTTTTCTTTCTCATATCAGTTCCGAAACAAATAGTAATTACATCCATATATATAAATGTACGATTTCCAACTAATACGGGTTTCAGCCGAATTATAGCTTTAGCCCATTCAAAATATACTCATAAATAGAGTATAGTCTGTATATATGATTTTCACTAATATCTGTGCATCATATCAATAAAACATGACACTCGACTACATATATAAGTAATAGAGATGAACGTCATATATTAACGCATCACTATATATATACTTAAAAATTCTGTACACAGATTAATCTGTGTATGTGAATATAGATCGATAAGTCTGATTAAATTTAAAATTTACTAATATTGTCTTATTATTCATATTAGTTTATTCATGGTTGATTCAAGCTGGGTTATGGGATCAATTTTACCAGAGAGTATTTTTGTCAGGAAATTTCACATAATTCATTATTAAATTTGGTATAATTCCTATATACTCGTATATTCCTATCTATAGCTTTAGTTCTTCTAGATCATTAACTCAATAATTACAAAAAACTGAATTGTATTAGATAAGGTACGTAATGTTTAATTTACTAATCTCTGTTATTGCCAAAACTCTTATTTATTTTCTTCCATACAAATTTTAATTAATTTTTTCCCACTACGTATATTTAATGTTTAACATTTTGCCTCTCTGTTTTGGTATATAACTAAATGTATTTTTGCATGGACAATTTAAAGCCTAAAAGTCTAGATAGAATTTCTATATCGAATTAATGAAAAACCACATGCCTCAGTAAAACCGGAAAAATTTTGTCAGGAAAAACCAAAAAAAGAAAAAAAAACTAATTTTCTGTCGTTTCAGTACATTGACAGTGCCTTTCAGAGAACTTGATCTTACTTAATGTTTATTTCCACATTATCTTACTTGTACAATGGGTACATTTTGCACTAAACCATTAATTCCGGTCCGAATAAAAGCTTACTCAACATCAGAGACAAACAAATTAATTAGCAAGAATTCCTGAAAATATCCTTTTTCCTCATGAATGAAAATTTTCTCTGTTTTGGTGTACATATATTGTATAAGTAGATGTATACCGTCGTATAGTAATACTAAGTCGTACCTCCATAAGCATTTAATTAAATCAAATTAAATCCATAACATTAATTGAAAACATAACAAAACTATCAACGCGACAACGGATAATATCGTCATTAGCCATCATCAATAAATATGTATATATATATATGTATTGTATATAGATACATAGAATACATAAATGTATTTGTATATACTTCTGCTGGATAATGAACAAAAATGCAAAAGGGCTCCCAATATATGGCAATAAATATCCCAACCGCAAGGAATTTTTTCCAATTTCATTTTATTCTCACATTCTACGTAGCCATGTAGTGGAAATAGTTTTGCGGACTCAATATTATATGGCAACGAAAAACGAATGGCTTCCGATTATATAAGCTGATCAAGCGAAATGGGGATGAAAATTACAATTCTATTGTTACTACAAGAAAAGCTCTGGTGAATGGAGAAAAACCGGGCGGCAGCGAATAATTTATGTGGGAAGTACTTTAACTGAAAAACATTAGAATAGATTAGGGTGAGCAAATTACAAAAAAAAACACAAAATAAATAAATATACTATAAAAGACTGTGTGTATATAGTGGGAAGAAAAAATCAAAGAATTGTCGTTCTAAGCGCAACAATCTAATAGATAATTTATTTACAAAGCAACCCTCCACCCACTTTTTTTTATATATGCAGAGGGATATATGAGATTGCGTTGTATATAATAATGAGTAGGTATATTATACAGAATCGGTTATTTTCATTTCATCCCCCGTGCCGTCACCCTATATGTGTGTGTATAAAATACGAGCAAAACGAGTTAAATTAAGAACATATCTCTGTATATGTATCTAGTACATACATATATACACATTCATCCCTGGCACACAAAAGCTATTGTCACGGTAGTCATTTGTCACTGGGATGCTCATCTCGCGTAACCAGAAAACCTCATACATTTCTATACCTCCTTCCCGTTTTTCCCATATTTCTGCCACATATATCCACTCCATACTCTTTTGATAGTAATAAACCGTGCTCTATTTATAAAGGTATTATTATTACAATACATATATATTATATCATAATATCATCATAAAGACGACGTCATTTAGGTGATATATCGTTTGTATCCTTTGGTAAAGGTTGTATGTCAGCGACGCTGTTTTGATATTGCTTAATTATCTTCTGTAATAGATGAAGCTTTACAAAAAAAAATTTTTCTTCTCTCTATATATATACGGTTCTTGTTGTTTTTCTGTTCAATGTAGCTGATAAGGTTGGATTAACCTATGCCCTAGCAACTTCTATTGATTTTTTTTATCGGTCTATATATAGAAATGAACTCAAGATAGTGTTTTTTTAAAAAAAAAAATTAATTATTAGATTTTAGGCAATTTTGAACTAATTTGGACTAACGCATTGTTTCGATTATTGCTATTTTTATTCGATACGTAAAAAATAAGCAAATATTTTATTATAAAAAGACCGTAAAACGCTAGTAAAAGCATTTATCTTTTTTTCTTTGAACGACTGATATGGACCTAATGCCTATATCTATGTAGACTTGTGGCACACCACTTAAAATTTAGTTTTTTTATTATTATTAAGCGAAGATGAAGTTTAATGCTGAACTAATAATTTTAAACTATTTTTTCTTGGCGCAAACATTTTTCATTCAACAAATTTTACAATTCATAGTAAGAAAACTCTTAAATAATCTGTAGGTATATAACTTTATTTGAAATATTCAAATTTTCA
>JANSTT010019697.1:0-10945 GCA_026745375.1 Platyura marginata
CTTAAAGAAAAAGTTTAACGTTATTATTATTGTTTAATGTGAAATAAAAAAAATTCTAATGTGAAGTTTATTACAATTTAGGTCTTATAATGTATTATGTACATAATGAAGGAACATAAATGGGGTCGCATTAAATCCTCACCATAAGATTGGGGTCGTGGTGCAAAAAAGGTTAAGAACCGCTGCTTTAGGTAATGCAACGCACAAATTTGTATTCCATATCTAAGTTTTGTTTAACACGGTTTCAATATGATACGGAACTAATTTTATTCTGCTGTATAGTAAAATGACGTAAAAGTTTGTTATATGTAAATAGAACATCTTATCTACATAGACAATCTTGTATTCTGGTTAAATAGATTTAGATTTAGATATTGCATGTAACTATGTAAATTTAGCATCATAATAAAAACGATAGTAATAAAAATTTAGATTAAAATGGTGTTATAATATTAATATAGTATAAATATTTTTATACCTATTACATAATTAACTACCGCAATTGAGTGAAAATTACGTTTCTTATAACTCTTGATTAAACTAAAGGAGGTTAATAACAGTGGGTAGTGTTAAAATTAAATAATAATTATCTATCAAATTGGCTTTAGGCAGATTATAATGATTTTTATTAATTTAATAAAAAAAAAAATTTAAATAAGGTAAATTCAAAGTTTACATAATCACGAACAAAAATTTGGCCTACAAAAAATTCTTTTCAACTATTATAGAATTATTCATTAAACTAATTAAATTAACTTGGATATTAGCGAATAACTAGAATAATTAAATATCTGACTGGCAAATGTAATTCCAAATAATGGAAATTCGTCTAATTGAAAATTATTAGTATATTTATGAAAATATTATCCCAGTAAATGAAAATTCAGGGAAAAATGTGTGGTACAAATAGAGTCTTGTTCTCTCGACAATACTGAATAGTTAATCATTGAACTTTAAGCTCTTTTATTTGGATAAAGTCGGAATTAGAATAAATAAGAATTAATCCTCTGGGGGTTATTGTTCATTGAGTTATTTTTAAAACTTACCTTTTGCTTTAAACTTACCCACTTTTTGTTACAAAATTTCAATGTTTGGATATTCATTTAATTTATAGCTCACCTGAAATAAATAAAAAATTGTTGTTAGAATATTTTGAAAATTTTAAAATATTCAATGAATTCAAAATCTTAACCCGAATTGTTCCGGCGCCCAACCCTTAAATCAATTATTGTCCACTTAACTTATGATTTAATTTATTTAGTGGATTATCGCGCATTGCCATACGACAATGCTGGCACAATTCGGGTTAATTACGATATATACTCGAATAATTAATTGCATCAATTGGCTACTTAAATTTAAGTATATGTCTGCCCTAATTTGTATAGTTCTCGAAATTTTTAATCCATCATATAATATATTCTATGGATCACTAGACTAGTTAATATATACTAGCCGTAGGCAAAAATTACTGCACCAGCAGTTTGATTTCGATACATTTCTGTATTTTCAAAAAATGATTATTAAATGCACGCGAATTAAGTTTTTTTTTACACTGTTCGCTCTTCTTCTATAAATAAAATTGCAAAAGGGCAATCAATTTTGAGTAATTTTCTTAATATGAGCGCAAATTCATTTTCTGACATGCTGCATGCAACCTGAAACCAGAAGAAACATATTTACCCAGGTACACAATGGATAGAGAGAGGAGGATGAATTTCTTAATAAATTCCATAAAGTTGATATAAGTGGATATATTACCTAATACGTGAGAAACTAGTTTTTAATTGATTATAATATATTGTTGTTAAAATAGTTAAGTTTGTTTTTAATACTAATCAAAAACAAATTGTGCAGCTCACATGTCTATGCCTATGGAAAGGTCGTCGTCTCTGTGCAGAAGGCGCCATAATGAAAATTATTGTAATAGCTGTGTCTATGTGTAGATTTCTAATTGTTCTAATTATTATTAACAATTAATTAAAAATAAGAAGTTAGATTTAGTTTAATTAATTTAAAAAGTTAGTTTTTTTTATAAAAATATTTAAAATCTACAGGGTTATTCAAGATAATGTCGGATAATACAAAAGGACTTTTTATAATGAAACAAAATTGGAAAAGATCTGATCCGATCTAATCGGTTTAAAGGGTATATGATTGAAAGAGGTAGGCAATTAGGAATTGAAAAGAGAATTTTGATTTAGGCATCCTTTCCTCTCGTACTATTTTTTTGAAAAAATTATTATACTCCACCGACATCCATGTCAATGTTTTTTTTTTTTGGCATTATATCATTTTCATCAATTTCCTTATAGTAAGTTTCAGTTTCAATAATTAAATACCTAAATCTAAATATCAAAAAAATATTTCCACACATATATTTTAATTAATTATTCAAATGAGCAGATAGTTTACAATTATTTATTTTACTTTTTATTTTCATAGTAACACGACACTGTCTACTGTCTATTTTGGCAATGACCAAAATCTGATAGTAAACGACAATAAATTATTCTCAGCGTGACAAATAAATGTTCAGTTACGTGTGCTCTATGTGTAAAATAACTTTTTAATTTACACCATTTTTAAGACATCATAACCTGCAGCCAAACATTAATATCTTAATTAACACAAAAAAAGAACGAAATAAAAGACAGAATGGCTTTATTATACAGCCAATTTAAATTTCAAAATATTAAAATCAAATAAATATTGTATATATATGAGAAAGAGACTAAACCAAAAAAAAAAAACAGAACTCAAAAAAATAAAATAAAAAATAATTTTGTTATTTTTCAAAAAATTATTTATAACAATTTTATTGCCAATATGCGATTTTCATTTACATAACAAGCGGTTGTACCTTACAGCAATGGCATTTAACTAATCTAAATTTTAATGATTAATTTTAGTACAGTTTCAACGTTCCATTCAAGTCCTTTGAAAAATACAGCCCCGGAGTTCATCGTTTTACGATCAATTTTTATGTTTCAACAATATTGTATACTCGTACATTATGTACATGTATGTACTGTACATACCTCTTATATACCACCTATGCAAGTTGGCTGATAAATATACATAATATTTTAACAAACAGAATCTTTTTTTTTTTCTTAAATACCTCATTCCTTTAGTATTGCTACGAAATAAGTTTAGTGATAAAGATCATTGATCAATGATCATTCATAGCGATCGTTTGTTTGGCATTCGATTAGGTGTAATTTTTTCATATTTTATTTTTAATAAAAGAAGATTAGCCAAATATTTTGCGCCAAATTTAACTTAACAAAAGGCCATAAAAATGTCTGCTCCTGAATTGTCATTTAGTATGGTCTTTAATTGTTAGAAATATAGACTTTAGTGAAATTTCCAAAATTGATGCTTTTTCATTAAACATACTCAAAAAGAATAATTTTTTAATTAAGAGCTTATCCATACTAATCTAGTTTTAAGTCACATGCTTAATTCTTTATTTACTGGCATGTGTGTAATGTATTGAGGCGGACGGCTAGTTTTCTCTATAGGCCCCTCTTTTAGTTAGACTCATTCGAGATGGCTTTCTTTAGTCATTGCACACATTTGGGTTACCGGTAACAAATGAATTGAAGTAAACGGCTAGAAACAGCGCCTTGCCTCATAGGGATTTGAACTCTACCGCATAATATTTTGTATAAAACTCAGAACAATGTGGTTCACAATTAGCATAGGGCTCAAGATTAGCACAATTTTTATTTAAATAGAAGCTTAGGATAGTTTTGCAACATCATGCCATGTAAACGATTAAGTAAAATATAGTGAAGACTTTTTTTATCGGCTCAGAGTTGGTAGCGTTACCCTAATTTCAAATGGATACGTCTTTCGGTTATGGTAGATAGAAAGTCTATGTGTAACTGTGATTTAGGTGTTTAGTTGAAAATATCAGTCACTAGTACACCAGGGAGGTTTTTTTCTATTTTAATTTGCTATAAACAGTTCATGAAAAAGCTGTTAATATTTTTAATTTTTGTTTTACTATATACATAAATTAAATGTTTATGTAATTATAAAAATGTCAACAAAACGTATCATCTAAAAATTTATATTTCAATTAAAATAACAATTTAATTAGTACCACAGCGTTGTAATAAAATTGTTTTTAATTGAAACGTCCAATTTAGAATATCAACTATGCTTTTAATTACTGGAGGGGGGGATATTAATCGTTTGTTTTTTATATCAAATAAAATTAAATTCTTCATTTTTTATTTTGCTATTAAAATTGTTCTTAAATGAATAAAATAAATAAATAAAGATTATAAATATTTATATCACATGGAACTATGTGGGTACTAAATAAGTTTATACATACATATGGACATACATATATACATATATATCGATATCTATATAAGAGTATTTGCGTTTAAACTAATCATCATACAACAGCTTAAAGCCAAGTTGATCGTAAATCTTAGCCAAAGGACTGACAGTTTTACAACAGTTTTGGTATACTTGCAACTTCCATCTAGCTCCGGGATATTAAATTTTATATTAATTTATATATAAATACGATAAATATACATATACAATTATACATATATACCTACATTCAAAAAGAATAAAAGTATTTTATATATGTACGAGTACATTCTCATGCAATGACTGTAAATCCTAAAGTATGGGAATAAACTAATTTAAATGTTACATTGTGTACTTTATTTACCAATTATTTACATTGTAAGAATACTTATACAAGATTAAGTAATTAGTTAATTATCGACAAAATTTATTTCAGCTTTCATTTCTATAAATAAATACACATAGACACATAAATCTCAGACTCGATTTACGTTCTAAAATTTGGCAACTTCATAAATACATATATAACACGTTGATTCCTACAGATGTTCCGAAGTGATGGAAATAGTTCAACTATTCTACATTTTGTTCTGGAACCACTGACGAACATATTTCGGTCACAATAATAATTTATTTTAGACTGATCATAAAACCACCTCATATCGAATGTCAAATTCATTCATTGAAAAATTGAAAATTGTTTAGGAGTTTTTTTTTTATCGAGGCCTGGCTTCGAATTCAGGTAGTTGACAGTTTTAATTGCTAACCTGTCATATCAATTACGTTAAAATGTTAAGAATTCTTGAGGGATGTATTAAAAAACTATCAAATAAATATCCTTTCAATTCCTGTCTGGCTCGAAGGACCATGAACAAGACACAACTTAATACTGATAATCGAATTATATTTTTTAATATACTTAGTAGGTCATTTTATAGGATATGACATTCGGCTGGAGTCGGTTCTACATTGGCACCAATGGAGACGTAAAACATCAATCATTATCATGTTGAAGAAATTTTACGCTAAATATCTTTAAATAAAATTATTCTAAGACCTACAAAATGAATTGTAACTATTTTTTTGTTCTTAAAGCAAATCATTATTTTTGTTGTTGTTGTTGTTAACTACCATTTTCACTTCTAAGTAATAACAATAATAACGCATAATTTATCTGTTTTATCCATGCGATACTACTCGTAATAACGGCTTAATACTGCCCAATCGGGTCCGTTTTCTCTCGCTTAGCTTAACTGGTTAAACTTAAATGAAAAGAATTTCTGATAATCATAATATGCGTATTTTCGACTGCTTTTACACAGCGGCATTATATATATTCGATGCCGTTTCTTTTATAATAATAATAATAACTTGGTGTGAAGCGACTTCGTTAAAAGTACTAAACTGTCATGTTTGCGACCATCAAACTATGTTTTTTATTTCCAACAAGCGTCCAATTCAATAGTCAACCTATTATAAGTATGTATATTGGTATTGGTGTATGTGTGTGTGTGTATAAAAATATATAAGTAAAAATAAAATGTGTATCCATTGACTATAAGACAACGTAACTCTAAACGTCCAATGAAAATTGACCTCACCAGTGAAATACGTGGCAGTAGACACAGAAGGGGGTGATGCATACAGAATATACAGTGTTGGTATAGTTAATACCAACAAAATTAAATTACTTTTTGCCTAGATGTTGTTGGATTTATATAAAAAAAAACAAAAAAAACATTTAATTTACCGATCATTATGTAAATAAATATTGGTTTAAAGAAGAAAAACATTTAACAAATTGATATAATGATAATTGTTCTGTTTTAACACGGGTGCGATGATATAAATTATGAAGGCTTTTTTTTAATCTTTTTTTTTCTTCTTCTTTTTTAACGATACCAATGTCTGTTGCAAAATAAATAAAATGAAAATTATAGCTCAATTATCTAAGAAAAATAAAATTAAAATACTTAAAAAGTTATGGGTGCGCTCATAAAAATATTTGCGAATTAAATTTATTTGACACTTGTTTTTATTGACATTAAAGTTTCATCTGGAATCTCTTTTGTAAGTCAAAAAGGAAACATCTTCGTCAAGGTAAAAAAAAAAGGTAGAAAAGTCAACCATTTTATCTGATTTTTTAAAATTTACAACAATTTGCTTTGATTTATTTTAATTCAGGTAGGGGTGAGTTAAAGAATGATATCAACTCGATTTGTATTCCTTTTTTCGATAGTGTACTATCGAGAGAGCCGACCCCATTGATCGAATTTCTTTTCTTGTTGATTTAAGAAAGTCAGACATTTTTTTCAAATATCTACATTTTCAATTTTATTATTAAATTCAGTAAATCGGATCCTATCTTGGATTTCAGCACCGTGCTACAGCAGCAGAATTCGTTATTTTCATGTAATCAAATATGACTGAAAGAGAGCAACACTACGATTTTACTCTCTGAGAACTGTCAACAAATTCAAATTACAATTGGCGCTTAAACTCACCAACTTACCCCGTTGTCCCCTACATAAAAAAGAAACTACATTATGTACATATAAGTACCACACATAATATCGATTTGTTTGTCTGTTTTTCATATAAGCCATCACCTCTCCAATCTCTTCTTTTTATACAATCATACAGTCTTCAAAGTTATCTGGGTCCATTCTTTTTATTTTCTTCATTTTTTTTTTTACCTTTTAACATTTTATTTGAAGTCTGTCACTTTGCTAACAATGTAATAAAATGTCAAATGTACGATCTACTTTGCATTTTAGGATGTGCGGCCGTTTCATTATATTATCCGGCGGAGGTATATAAAAAAAAAAAAAGATAAAGAAAAATAAAAATAAAGAGTAACAAAGAAAAAAAAAAATAAATAACTGAGAATAATAATAAAAAAACAAATATTTTAATACAAATATTTATGAGCAAAGTATATAAGGTGTCCTGCTGATTAAAGTAGATTGCATTTATGTATTTTTTCACTGGGTTATGTTCTGGCAAGGTGTGTTAAGTGGAAAAAATGCACAAAAAGTGTCAGAGCTACTTACAGAATGCGTCACATCGTATATAATTTTGATTCTTTTTTTTTTTTTTTGATTTCAATGAATATGAGATTTTGATGAGATGATTGGAATTCAATCATAAGATAGTATTGAACTATAATGTGCACACCTACATTGTATAAGAAATTATTTCATAAAGTAAATCAATTAAATTGTAGAATTTTAATGTGTAGAGTATTTCAACTATCCCCTACAAAATGGAAAGTTTCCACTTCGAATCGCTGGGGTTTGGAGTTTACCCTCGAGACTACCCGCAAATTAAAGCTGAGATTTGTACGAATCAAATCGTCTTTTGTATTTATTTTGATTAAATTATCATATCGGAATCGTCTCTACGTTAAAATGTTAGGGTCATATATAGACAATTAATAGACGTCGGCCTTCTATGTTGCTCAAACATCAATTTGTTCAAAAATGGTTTTTTTATTAAATATGGTAATTTGGGATATTTTACACCATCTGGCAACACTATTTTACTAAATTTTACGAATAAATATGGTTTTTCCCCAGTTTTTAAACGGCCCCTATGATATGTGCTATGCGTACGGTTTAATTTATTGGAGGATACAAGTTTTAATAGTAGAAAATTGATCCTACGTCAAAGAGTAATTTATAATTATTTACTTTTGGCTAGGTAGTTTTATCTTCGGTGTAATTTTAAGTAAATTTGCTACTATGGCGAACCCAAAAAATTGTATGCAAAAAACACGAATAGACTCGGAAATATAAGTGTTGGATCAAAATTTATATTTTTTTCGTAAAGGGTTTAAATACTATTTTTTGGAACATAGATTAGAAAATTTAGTTGGCAACACTGACTGTACATTTAATAATAATTATAATAGGACAATATTACGTCAATGATTTAACTTCTTTCTATCCTTTTTTTTTGTTTTTGCTGTTATTACATATAATAAGAAAATCGATTCAAAAAAAAAATCTATAAACAATCAATGCATTTACCATATAAATTGTCTAATAATTGTGCATTTTATACGAAACAATCCTAGTTTTGTTTCGTATTCATTATTAATGTGATATGAATTATTATATTATTCAAAAAGAGAAACAAAAAAAAAAACAAAACATTTTTTTATATTGTATGCAAATTATGTTTGTACAAAATAGAAAATTGCTACAATTTTAAGTCAATAAAGCCAGTGAATTATTAATGTCAAATGATTTCAGATTATCTATATTTACAGTATATGGAGGTAGGAAAAGGAAGTTACTATACAATTGAATGTTGAATTGGTAATAATTTTGTATTGGCATTAGTTTTGGTTATAAAATGTAGAGCGCAATTCGTTGTTCTACAATTCGATAGATTAAAACAAAAATTAAAATTCTTTTATCTAAATAAATAAATTGAGACCTAGATTTAGATATCTAGAAGAAAAAAAATTGATATAAGTATTTTTAATATCCATGGTAGGTAATATGTAGGATTAATAGCGACAGAGATTTGTACCTGCTGCGCCGGCATATTCGAATTGTAATTTAGATACCAAAAGACAACAGGTTAGACTTTGCAGTGTCGGCGATTCCAAGAAACCATTTCTTATTATTTTTTTTTTCTTTTTTTTTTGTATAT
The DNA here is from genome assembly GCA_026745375.1 of Platyura marginata. NCBI lineage: Eukaryota > Metazoa > Arthropoda > Insecta > Diptera > Keroplatidae > Platyura > Platyura marginata. Next base: position 9,004 of record JANSTT010019697.1, read on the forward strand.
GAACAAATAATGAAAACAAAATTTACAAAAATAAATAACAAAATCAAATACAAATTTATTGGTTTTAGGTGACTATGTTTGTATAGTTATGCCTAGTTAAACAAGAGACTCGTGAGTTTATGACTAGCTATAAGTACAAATAACATGAGTAATTGTGTAAAATTTCACTGTATCAGCTTAAATGTTTGTTTAAAAATTATTTTTTTATTATTATCAGAAAAGCGTGTAATTATTATTAATTATAGTGGAAAAGATGTGATTTGTATTATTATATGTGGAATGGAATTTAATTTGTTTTGAATTATCTAGAAAAATTATCATCAAAAATGTGTTAGGTGAAAAAAAATCTACCATTTTTTAAATTTTATACCATTTTATACATTATACTTTATTAATAAATAACAATTATGATGTGCCTAACATTTTTGTTTTAATAGACAATTAAATAAAATTTAAAGAGATTAGACTCGTATAATAAATATTTTTATAGGCCAGCGTATCTTACAAAACTAAAGGTCGATCGACGAAAAGGATAAGACTACTTCGGCATATTTATGTATAAACACTACTAAAACTATAAAAATATTTACATGAAAATTAAGAATTTCTTTATTTTTCAATATTTTTCCTAATAAACCTAAATCAACCTAATAACAGAACAAATTATCAAATCAAACAAATCGATCGTTTGAATTTAAATCGTATATGCCGGTTGCTCAATATGTTTGGTTCAGCTAATATTGATGGCTTAAAACTGAATGTTCAAACTGAATAATCAAACGAGAAAGTAATAAAATGATTCATTTAAATAACAATAACGTTATTTATTACCTAGTTTTTCAGGTTTAAAGATTTATTCAAGGCTTTCGCAATATTTATATTGGTTTCGGAAAAAATCTACCATCGACTTATAGGTTTCTTCATTTTTTTCCATCTTTTTTTCACTCTCGCTCTCCCTCTCTCTTTCTTCTTTGAGATTTACTTTTAAAAACTTGATTTTCAGTTTATATTTTGCTTTTAAGAAAATTTTAATTCAATAAACAACAGAAAACCAGCTGTTAATTATTTTTTTCGATATGTTTTTTAAAACTAGCAATAAATTTTATATTTGATTAATAAATCATAAATGAAAATTTCATTTGAATTAACAAAATATTTAAATACACAAATCATATCTAAAAGAAATATGAACGTAGAGATTACTACCCAATTATTGGCACACACACACAAACACAATATTAGCAATGGTGGAAAAGAAAATAATATGGTCGTCCCATATTTGTCTTGTTTATAGGATCTTAAATACACATATTTCTCTCAGTGTCGATAACTTTACCGTCCTCCCTACGTATTTAAAAGAAATAAATATATAGGATTTAAAATGCTATAAATAGTGAATGCATTCCTTGCACATTTATAGCTTAGACTCATTTATTATAATAAATGCTCTACTGTTAAATACAAATACAAATTATTGTTTGATGTTTCAAATGCAAAATAAAATTATTTCAACAGTGCAGTACAGTAAGTTATGTCACACAGTTGTACCTACACATTTCTTGAGTATATGATTGTGTACATTAGGTTGCAGTCTTAAGACACAAACAATAGTCGTACATTATGTCGTTTCTTATTATTATTTTTAATTATGCTATAAAAACATTTGCGTAATGAAGTCAATGTTATGTCCGTTAAATTGATTTAAAATCGATTATAAATTAAATTTAATTAGCGAATAATTTCTAAAAATTCATCGACCATAGCAAAGAAATTTAAAAATAGACTAATAATGTTTTTGGTTTGGACGTTAAGGGGGGAGACCTAGTTGGACCTCCAAAAAAAAGGCCTTTTTCTCGATTTTTTTTTACGGTTTGTCTATATTAAAGGTATATATTTGAAGTAAATATTATAATTTTTTCAAAGAAAAATATTGGAAAATACG
>JANSTT010019698.1:0-10944 GCA_026745375.1 Platyura marginata
TAAATGGTTTTTATCGTTTCCTGAAAAATTTGCTTTTCTGGACTTACCCATTTTTCGAGTGTAGCCGACGATATGTAAAAATAGGAACTAAAATCGTTCGACATAATATAGGAATTAAACTAGTTCGTATTGCTTTTCTGCAGCTTGGAAAAAATAACAGACAAACAAATAAATTAAAGATTTGTTTAAAAAAAAATAAAAAAATTATAAACACTCGACTTGATCTTTGACTGTTTTTCAATATAAATATCCGGCAGTTAAGAGTCCATATAAGTACGTTGCGGTTTTTTTTTTGTTTTGCTAAAGTACGAGTATATACAAATAAAATATTTCTATTTTGTTTAACTTGCTATTAAATTTCAGTAAAATGTTACGTAAAATTGTTAAAATATTAAATATAAAGAAACATTTTTTTGAAAATATGAATTTTCAATATTCAAAATAGTCTCTAGTAAATAAAAATTGGCAATTAATTTTTGAAATCTTTTATGATTACAAAAAATTCAGTTAGCAGTAGATATTAGATATAGATTGTTTAGATCTTAAATACACAAACATATTTTAATGCAAAATTAGTGCCACCGATTGTTTTTTTTTATTATTATTTTTCTTTTTCTTTAAATAAACAAACTCCTGAGATTCATTATTAGTTAATCATAACATCTGGATATGCAGTTTTTGTGTGGGATTGCTAACTAACTACTTATTAGGTATATGCACAGTCCATATACAATTATACCTAACTAACTCACAAATTACAACAGCTGGATTTGGCGACTATATGAATAATAATTTTATAGTATAGTTATTAATAAAAATTTCAATAAATGACTCGTTTATTGTTTTAATTGTACATATTTTGAATTTTTTTTTATACTTAATAAGTCTTAACTATAGACAAATACACTAACTTAACTCCATATACTTAAATAGTATGATAATTTGGGATCTGTTGATTTAAAGACTGTAATATGTAGCGCCTTAAGGCGCTGGGGGTTTTTTTTTAAATAAATAAATCTACTGACAAAATTTTCTTCTCTAAAATTCTAAATTGAGACAACTTTCTTTGATTGAATCATCTTCTACTAATAAACCAATAGTACGTTTGAGCCTATTTATTGCGTAACAAAACTTAGTATGGGGGGGGGGAGTTAACGGTCCTAGTTGCAACTACATACTAAATTTCAAAAACTATCCCATACAATGAAATATAGAGCAATGCTCTTTTCAATTATGTGGAAAGGAAATATTTTTAGAGGAGCGTATCTATTTGGTAAAGAAATTTTCGAAATATTGAGGAATACTCAATGGACAAAAAACTTGCATTTGAGATTTCGAACCAAATATGACGTTCTCTACCTTAGATATTGAGTTAAACCTGGTTTAAACGTACAATAGCACTAATTTTCGGTTTATTGTGCCTTCCTATACCTAACTTAATTTCCTGGCACTATAGTTCGGCATAAACTTTCGTATGGCACACCACCTTCCTCCAATCTCTTCTGTCTTGTGCAATATTGCCTTCCTAGTTACTGATACCCATTTTACGAAGATCTTCTTCCCGATTATCGATCTATCTCTTGCGGGGTCTATAATTTAGAATTTTCTTTTGTAGTCTTACGTCACTTATTCTAGCCAGATGTCCAGTCCGTCTGATTCTTTGAGCATTTTCAGGATTATTCAGGACCAAAATAAATATTTTCGAACGAACATCCACCCAACTATTAACCTATTATTGTATATTTTATGAATTTTATACTTAAAGTACAAACTTAAAGTAAATCTTTATCTAATTTCAATTATAACCTGTTTCATTAACTTGCATAAGAACGTAGCCTTATGCACCTATGAAATATGAATATACATACGCATTTACAATACATATACAATAGTACGTAGGCCTGTACATAAGTAGATATAAAAATAATATTCAAAATAACCTCTTGGAACTTTATATGTATATATGAAATTGAATAATGTTTATAATAATACAATTTTTGTTGATTTATAAACAATAATAAGTATCAATAAAACGGTAGCTGGTCAGAAGAACAAAAAAAAATATTTAGAGATTCACAATAATTTTTAATTCGAAAGTGTCAGCAATATTTGATATAACATTATAAACAACTTTTTATATATTGCGTGTAGGGTGGTCGCTTTTTCTATATATGTACATACAATACACCTACAAAATTAAATTCTTTAATTATTTTTTCAGCCCGCTGTATTCTCGTAGCAGTTTTACACCGAATACCGGGAATATGCAATACTTCAACAGTAGTCCACCGCATGATATGTGGCCGGCACCATTGTCATCAGAGGAATATGGAGGAAGTCCAAAGTTGCCAGCCTTTCAACGAATAACATCGACAAATAATCCCACTTATTCAACATCCGTCAGACACAATCCCTATAATTATACTGGCCAGGTTTGAATTTTAAAACAATTTTTTGTGTTGTTTTTTTTTTTTAAATTTTTAATAATCTCTTCGAATAGAATGAAACATGGTCCGGTCATTATGAATCTGGCAGTATTATACCGACATATAGTGGAACAGCGTCTAGAGGAAGACCACCGATATCCACCCATATATCAGCTGCTGCCTCTCTAACAGCAAGTAAGACATTTTTGGTTTTTTTTCGTGTGTGTGTGTGTGTTTTTTTAACATTAGTATTGCTTTGAAATTATAGTTTTTGCACTCACTTAATATACATTTATTTTCAAATTGTTTGAATGTACAATGTACGTTATATATATGTATATTATATACGTATACATAAATAATATATATTTAATGCTTTGTTTGAAGGTCATAAATATTCATTTTTTTAATATCAGAAGATGATGTTTAAATAAAATCTTATATTAAATGATCCAGAACTTAAATAACAAATCGCGTAAACATCAATTTTTTTTTAGAATCTTTTTGACCCGAATGCGATAAACTTTTCCAACTTTAGTTAAGAAAGAAAAAAAAAATTAAAATTAAAAAGTAGAAAAAAAAAATGAATTTTCTTCTCTTCAACATGTTATTAATCCAAATATATAAATTATATATATATGTATGATGCGTGTATATCATATGCAATTTCGTTGATGTCAAAATCCAATCAAATATTAAGTCTAATCAATGTTTTTTGTCAATAATAATTAAATTTAGTATAAAAAGTGCAATAATGTCACTGTTTTTATCAAAATTATTTCTTGTTGTGTTTTTTTTTTTTTTTTTTCATCTTTGCGAAAGATTAATTAAAAATTTACGCATCACCACAAATAGGTCTATTACTTATCTAGGTAACTAAGGCTAATTATAAGCTTAAATATTAATTAAATTTAAATGAATTATTCAACATTTCGCAACTCTTTCTCTCTCTTTCTCGGTTTTTATCTGTATATTTCAGGGCTCATCTCATTTATATATACGTAATAGGAAATATTTTTAAATGTTAGAAAGAGACAAAAATTCTATGAATGAAAAAAAAATTATTTTACATTTTCTCTGCGCTATTATTTTTTTTTTTTAACGAAATTTTTTCTTAATTCTTACCAAAAGCAAACATTTTTCTGTGTCTTGATTTTCTTTTGTCCTTTTTCGTTCAATTCTATTTTCTATTCTTATATTTTTGCCAATCCAAATTCACTTTTTCTCTGCACCACGACTTCTTTTTAATCTCACGTTTTTAATAATTTTTTTTTTTATCTGGTCATTTTGCTTGCTGGCTATACTACAGCCAAAGCACATGACATTTAAAAAAAAAATCATACCAAACAAAATTGCAGAATCCATCTTCATCGAAACAACCAAATATTGAAATTTTTTTTTTCTTTTCTGTGTATATTTATTTAATATATACCAAAGGCAAACAGACAAATTATTGTGCATTATTTTTATGAGTCTATCTCCGTCACATAAACGACCCACATACTTATAATATATAATAAATAATAGCCACTTAAGGAAGGCCACACTTCGAAAGAAAACATTCATTCTTTTTGAAATAAAATTTTTAAAAAGAGTAATAAACAAATAGCAAATACATAATTCGTGTAATTTAAGAGAGAAAAAAAAACTACAACAATTATATTAATAATAATAAGGAAAATTACAACAATTTAAAAAATAGAATCCTTTCCTGTCTGAATGCGCACTGAAGTCTAAAGAAGTAGATAACCTTATCAAAAAAAAAAAAAAAAAAAATGTTCCATCCCACAATATTCTATCCATCATTATTATAGAACAATGCAATATAGCGTACTGCATAGCGTACTGCATATAGTTGTAGTGTATACTATTGTATTTACTAAAGAGCTCTAGACTATTGTTTTGAGGAAGTGTTCGTATTTTGAAATTAGAAAAAAAAACCCCCAAACGCAAGAAATATTTTTGTTATATATTTTAAAATTCCATAAAGCCTCTTTGTACAATTAAAACTGACATTTCTGCCTTATCTATGATTCGAATTGAGTCATTTCCTGTATATTATGTATTTATACCAGAAGGTACTGACTGTATGGATATGTATAATGTACAAATTACATAAATTGTAAAATACTAAATAATAATGTGTCTCACAGAAGTAAAAGGACTGCGTAGTTTTTTGTTTTTTTTTTTTTTTTTTAGCATTTTTCATTGTTAAATGGCATGCTATTACTTAATATAAGTTCATTTAAAAACAAAAAAAATACTAACAAAACAAACATAAAAAAGATTGAACTATTGTTTTTGATTTTTTATAATAAATTCAATTAAACCATAAAAGTAGGCCTCGAAGCTGATTTATTCACTGAGGGACGTGAATGTGTTAATTGTGGTGCTATTTCGACTCCACTCTGGCGACGAGATGGAACGGGGCATTACTTGTGCAATGCCTGTGGTCTGTATCATAAAATGAACGGAATGAACCGGCCTTTAGTAAAACAACCTAGAAGATTGGTAATTTTTCCAAACTCTAAAAGAAAAAGAAAAAAAAACATTAAAAAAAAAAATATTTTTGCAAAAGAATTTATTGAATAAATATTTTTTTACCTTTTTTTTTCAATAAAAATAATGTTTCAAAAATAGCTTCTATAGAAATCCGCACAATCGGCCGGCCACAAAATAATTGAATTTATTATAAAGAAAGAAAAAAAAAAAAAACTTCAACCTTTTTTTCCCATTGCAAAACAAAATTGTTTTATTTTGAAAAAAAAAACATTTTTGCTAGCACTTTTTTTATGTTGCGTAATATTTTTGAAAAAAAAAATAAAAAAAATTAGTAAAAAATGTAGATTCCCAAAATGATTTTCTAATATTGTTTCAGTGGCCGCTGAACAAGGCGGGGATTTCTATAAGAGCTACCCTTATACATTTAATCACATCCTGCCAAGAGTCGCCGAAGAAAAAACAAGCAGACGACTGGTATGTGTTTTTTTTTCAATATTCATTACGTAATTTTTTTGAAACAATGTTTTTTTTCAAAAAAAAAAAAGATGTTTTTTTTTATTTATCAGATATTAAGAAGAAAAAAGTTTAATTTTTGATTATATTACAGAGTGCTTCCAGACGTGTTGGATTGTCTTGTTCGAATTGCCATACCACTCAGACATCACTGTGGCGACGAAATCACTGTGGTGAACCAGTGTGCAATGCATGTGGATTGTACTATAAATTGCATAGCGTACAGAGACCACTGGCTATGAAAAAGGATACAATTCAGGTATGCACTGAATTTTTTTCATATTCTCTTTTTGATTGAACCTCTAATGATCTGAATAATTTCCAAAAAAAAAGGGTGATCCGAAGAGCATTTTTATACAAGGTGGCCCAGAAGTCGCAAACTGGTTTGTTTTCCCTATAATTTCAATTTCGTCAAAAATTATCAATACATTTTTTTTCTTTTCAAATCAATTGCCAGAAATTATAGCACGTAGGAGACTTCCGTTTTCAGAATCGCACAAAAGTGTTTTTGTTACAGCATTTTTTATGACCTTACTTAGTAATTCGGGCTGTATTCATGCTTAATGTTGAGTTTTAGCGCTTGAATGGTCTGCGGCTTGTTTACGTAGGAACGCTCTTTCAAGTATCCCCGTATGCCGTTAAATCCGGGGAACGTGGGGGCCAAGAAATGTTAGCATTTTTCGAAATAAGTCGTTCTCTGATCCTTGTACCCGAAAACATTGAATTATTCGCCTTATAGTTTCAACAATTGACTCTTGATTTGTAAAAAAGAATTCGACCACTTTCGTTCGATGTTCCGCAGTTCAACTTTCCATGATTCATTGTAAGGGTTCACTTTAAGTTATTATTTAAAGAAAACATTAAAAACTTACCTAATTTAATAGTTATAAATTGTTTACATTGCTTTGCGACTTCTGGATCAACCTGTAGTTGTGTTGAGGGAAAAATGATATTAAGCTGCTTTAAAGACACTCAGAATTGTCATCTTAGGGAGATTTGAACGTTTGGAACCACAGGGCGTGCGCATTATACCCATCAATACCCAATTATACCCATAATAATAAGCTATTGTACTAGACATGGTTAAAAAACATTTTATTTGTGATAAAATTCTTCACTTGACAGTTTGATCCCCAAATTAAAAATGAAATTAAGTTTAAATACAGGTGGCAGGTGGTTGTAGTTCGTTCGCGAAACATAAATGTCGTTTTATAGAACATTTAAGGTGAATTTTCCTAGTCTCTTTAGAGGTGATAAAACACAGTAGTAGCCATATTGTTCTGAGGATTAAAAATGTATTTGAAATAAATTCTTTGGACTTCCATCGAAAGAATTAATTAACTAAATTACTAAATAGTTTACCATTTTTTTTTATTTAATTTTTAGACAAGGAAGCGAAAACCAAAAGGAAGCAAAAATTCTGCTAACAATACTGAAAATAGTGGACACACAACAAAAAATATCGTTCAAGAAGCTTCAAGTGGTATGTTCATTAAAAATGGTATGTTTAGAAAATCATAAATAATAAATTTTCTGTATGTTCCAGAATTGCGCTCTCTAACAGCATCAATTCAACATACCAATGCATTATCGCATAAAAATCATTCTCAACATACAAGTGCGATGACCGCATCAAATACAACACCACCGCATTCTCAACAAAATCTATCGCCATCGCATCATCATACACTGTCGCCAATATCGTACAGTCAACAAATACCATCACCAATCACTGCTACACCAGCATCAATCATCAATAACAATAACAACAAGTACAATTTACAAAAATACTTGAATATTCATCAGCAATCGGCAAATGATGGAGGAGGACATCTGTATCATAGTACACCACAGCAAATACTAAGTCCAAGCGCTTATAGTCCCGTACATTCACCGAATATGTACAATTATGGGATCATTGGCAGTGAGCACGATATAAAATTGGAATCAATACATAGCAGCAGTAATCATCATCTTAATCATCATCATCATCATAATCATCATCATCAACAACAACATAGTCGAAGTCCATCGATTGAAGATGATCGGGAAAATGGTGAAAATTTACATGAACTGGAATCTCATGTCGTAACTAGACAATTGGATAGACCATCGGTTGTAAATGTAAAGCTCGAATAGGAACAACAAATAAGATTACATAATTAATGCACTAAGGTTGATGGTCGGAAACAATTCGGTTTTAATGACATTTTTCGAATTAGTTTTGTCCGAAAATTGAAAATAGCAAAAATTCCAGAAATGCAAAGGAGAGTGAAAAAGACAAGAAACGCAAAATAGGCATAGGTTTAATTAATTGTTTTTCATGTATCCTTCGTATCCTTTCGAAAGAATTTGTGAAAAGGTATTTTATCTGATTGCAAATCCAAAAATATTGATATTGTATTGTGAACCCACCCCATAAAACAAGGTGAAATCATTCTGTGCGTACAGGACACAAGTCTTTTATGGTCAGAAAGTCCATAATGGATTAATCGCTTGCCTTAAGATTTTTTCTGACAAAAACGGCCAATTTTGATCACATTTTTTTTTAAAACGATATCGTAATGTACGGAACGAGTTAACTTGTGTGATAATAATTATTCGCCGGTAAAGTCAAAACAAGTCAGAGGTCATCCATATTGAATTTGATGAATCATTTTCCAGAGAAATATGCGTAATTTCGAAATGATATTAATTAACATTACAACATTAATAAATTGAGAGATAAATTTTGTGGGCTTTTATTTTGTTATTTATAAATATTTTTAACAATGTTGGAAATACACTTACAATAGGTATGTGTCATGGTTTTTCATTTAAAATTTGTTTCCTGTCAACCTTTTTTGTGTTAATTTCAATTTTAAAATGTCCATGGGTTAGAATTTAAGTGAAACAAATTTTGTTATAAAAATGCTCTCATTTAATTAGCTAAGGGTTTTTTTTATATGATATGAAAAAAAAAATGGAAAAAATTGTGATTTAGCTGAAATTCTGTTAAAATTTAACAAAAATATTTGTTTGTAAACAAAAAATTATAATTAATTTAAAGATTTTAAGTTATCAGATAAGCTAAGCTTGACAATAATAATTGTAGTATGTAAATTAGTTTTATAAAAAAGGAAATTTCAATCATTTTGTAAATTTTTTTTTGTTTTTGTTCAGTGAGACCACAAACATTATTGTTGTAAATAAATATAAAATAAATAATTTTGTTCTCAATCAAATGTGTACATTAAAATTGTTTGGAGTGGATTATCTAATCATTAATAGTTATAAAAATTGTAAACTCAAATTATGTTCATATCGTAAGTGGCTTTTTGTACGATTTTCCAAATCGATTTTCAGCTTTATATACAAATATGTCATAATACATTAGGTACAGATTTCTTCTAATAATATTTTGAATTGAAAATCGACGATAATGAAAAAGCCAATAAAATTAGTGTTTAATTTAATATTTTAAGAAAATAATTTTCGTTTTTAAATTATGTACTGAACTTAGTTGATTATTTTCGGGGAACGCCCGTTCCATTGGTGTTACCAATTTTTCAACATTGATACTTCTTGTAGATCTTTTATCTAAAATGTTTGATGTAATAGATCGTTTTCTTTCCTGTGGAAGCAAATAATAGAAAAATTAGATTTTTTCTCTATGTTTACATTTATTGCAAAGATTTTCTAATAAATTAATTAACAATAAATGAAATGCAAATATTTTTTGTTCTTTTTCTGTTGTCGGCAATATTGGCAGTGCGATTTAGTCGGTGATTTTAGCGAATGTAGATTTCTGTAGCGCTTACAGAACCGATGGAGATTCTGGGCCACAAAAACTGGACGATGGATACTGTCTGTCGGCGCTCATGAATAATAAAAATAAATATAAACATTTTAATGAAATGTACCTAATTAGCCAATATGTATGCGAAACATCAAAATTTCAATGTTTTCTTTTTAAGTCGTACGTAATTACTTCTTTTAGTAAAACAAAGGGTGGGAAAGTGCTTAAGAGACTGCTTTATCTACCATATACATATTAGCAGTAAAAGCGAATTGATTCCATTGATAAAATGTGAAAAATACCAATATTTTGATGAATAAAATTAGTTGAAGATTTTCCGGATTTTTTAACGCAAAAAGTCTTCTAATTAGCCCCTTAATTAATTGCAAAAAACCACATCTTGATTTTGCCATTAATAAAGGAAATAGGACTTGGGCGGATATTTTTTTCTGAAAAGTGGATTTTTTTGAATTTTGGGTCGCAGGCGAATATCCTTTATTTATGTTATAGAGGCCATAGTTCTAAGTAAAAAAGACTTCGGAGGTATTCTTTTATTTTCAAAAATAGCGGAGTTATGGGTAAAAGAAGATTTTCGGTAGAGGTAACTTTAGGGCCATATTATGACAAAACTGTTCAACTTAAATCCAAAAGTTTGGTGTCAAATTAAAGGAAAAGGATTCAGCTTCTACGAAAAAATTAGTAACATTTTCCGATAGAGTAAATTTTCCGAGAAAACGTCTATTGAAATTGAGATTTTTTTTTTCCGAGGAAAATTAAAAAAACCACCAATTTCCCAAGATATTTATCAATGGATTTTTCCTTAATATAAAACTAGACTATAGTAACTACAATCTAAGAAAAGAAATTTTAAAAAAACCTCGCTTCTTCAATTTTTAAAAAATCGCTGAAAATACCCTTGCACAACGTATTTGTATGAAGGGTATTTGTGGGAAATTTCCCACGAAAAAACCAGCAGAGCTGGAAAATTTCCGTTAATGCAGAACTATAGAGAATAGATGTAAGTTGAATAAAAGTTAAATTTTAAAATAATTATAAATGCTTTACTGGCCCTTAGGGCCATTTTAAAAGGGTGCATTTTAGCATGTTTCTCCTTGAATAGCAGGCGGCTCATAGGCCCGATGGACCCATGGACCACCTGGCTGTGATTTTTTAGCCGTGCTCTACAATCCCTAAAATTTGAAGCCCGATCGGAGCACCTCGAAAAAAAAATCACTGTGTTAACCTCTTGGTGGTGGGGACCTTAAAAACAAGATGCAAAAAACGTTTTTTCCTATCCTCTGTGTAAATGATGACGCGCGGCTTTCTTTTAAAACCACAGAAACATATAGAGGTAGAAATATTTTTTTTAAATTAAAAACTGTTCACGATGGGAATCGAACACATAAATATTTGGCAATATTTTGCGTTCAAGACCGTACCTTAACCACATGAGCTATTTAACTCAATAGAATTACTTGGTTTTTGGTCCATATAAAGAATCAGTTTTTATGTTAAGCACGCGGTATTTAATTTATCCTTCTTCATACCTTCATAGAGATTTTTTTCGTATACAATATTTGCAAGAATTATTTCACGAGGTTTTTTTTTGTTTTTTCATCAACACACTTCTTATCAATTATTATTAAAGGATCTGTGGTGGCTTGTTCGTTTACTCAGGTTGATCATTTTATTATAGTTTTTATTATTTCAAGGAATCAAGTATTC
>JANSTT010019699.1:0-50212 GCA_026745375.1 Platyura marginata
AAAATAATCAAAAATATTAAGTTCAAAATTCATTCAAATGTGACTCAGAGTCACACCGTGACACGATTAGGGTTAATCTTGTTTTTCCTTTTTTTCTAAATTTATCCTTTTTCTATATTGACACCACTCGACATTCGTTGACATACATACATATTGTATGTTGGTAATGTTATAATTTTACCTTTTGTTTTTACTTAAGCTGACATTTTTAAGATTCTGGTTCAAAATTTTTGGCATAAATCTGAAAAATAAGATATGGTCCATGGTTTTAAAAATTTTAATTTTTTTCATCCTTAAGATAACTCTCAATCTCATTAAACTAACATTTTAAGTCTTTCTCAGCTACAGCGGCACCTGGCAATTGAGAGAGAGCTTCAGGTGTTCGGGCGACGTTTCAAAAATGCTTTGTATCATCCAAAACCCGGTAAATTGTTAATAAAAGGGTGGTTTTCACGTGATAAAACATCAATAAATTCTTTTACTAATAACTATTTTCTCTTTTCGTTTGGGAAATCCCTTTTTGTAAGATAATGATAACCATTTAACGATTAAATTCTCCTCTATAACTGTGAGCAAATTGAGATTTGTATATTTTGGTCCCATTCCAAAAAGAACAGTTGATCTCGACATTTGAAATGTTTTTTGCAGCTTCCTTTTTTGGATAAACCATTGACCCCTGGCACCATTGACCGATTTCTGCAATTGCTCCTCATTTTATTTGGCATTTTCTCGGAATAAAGAATAAAAGCTTTTCAATTTTAAAAAAATAATCATAGGTACTGTAGTAAGTTTTATTAGTAAGAGTTATTCTTCTTGATATTCTTTAACCAATGCCAGGAACAAATAAACACAATCACCAATATAATAAAATTTAATTTACTAAAATATAATCTTAAAAAGACAATATAAAATAACAAACTAAATTATGAAATTAATAATTTGACAACAACATAATTAATAACAAGAAACTACTTAAATTATAAAATCTCCTACATTCGGCCAACCTGACCTTTAATCGTCCCGATTAAAATATAAATTATAAAATCTAAAATAAACAAATTGAAGGACCAATTTTTAATTTTGGATTTTTTAATTTTAAAAGGTATTGTAATGGTAAATAACGGTAATTTTGATTGCAAAAGTAAACGTACACAAATGTGTCAATATCCCTGAAGAGGTTACACATGACATGACACATGGGTGTCAATGATTGTACTTTTATACAACACAGTCGTTGACACCCATACAATATATATACAGATAACCCAAGATAAAGGCTAAATATAAACTTATTTTAATAAAATCGTATTTTTTTGAATGAATGAAACTAATTAATATTAAAAACACAACACAACACTCACTTGTTGCTAACAAAATTTAATGTTTACCTCCAAAATTGAAACGACACGGTGTGGTCTTTACTATCCGCTATTCTTAAGGAGACTTAGAAAAATATTATCTAATTGGCGGTTTTATCAAATAATAGTAAAAAAATTAATATATTTACAAATATGTGTAATTTTAGCGATAAAGACAGGGAAACCTTATGAATAAAAGGGTGTCGACCATTCAATCGCTTACCCTATGTATATAAATGTGAATTAAACTATGTATAAAAAAAGGCATTTCGACATGAGTCATTGTAATTATTACTATGTTAGATAAAATTGAAATTTCAATGTCGGATGTATGTATGTTCTTATATAAATAATAGATACATTTTATTAGTATTTTTAAGTGATGTAGGTACGTATTTTTAGCTACCAAAAATAAAAAATAATTAATTTAAAAAAATTGTTTATAAAAAAACTCGAAAACTACTTTTCGACGTCAAAGTTATCGAATATGTACAGAACATTTATGAGATGCAGGTCTCTAAATTTTTTATTATATTTTTTTTTTTGTTATAAAAATCATTTAAATTCAATATAGTCGAATTATCCTTATATTTGCCTATTCAATCACAAGAACTAGAGGAAGCGGATTGGAGTTTGGCTATACTTAATATAGCTTTCTTCTCAACACTAAGTTGCTATTTAACATTAGTAGGCCAAAAAATTCTTATTTACTGTACTAACAGAACAAATTAAATTATTAAAAAGACAGTTCGTTGTCGGATATATAATAATATGTAGTCAGTTAAACTTAATACGGCAGAGTTCGATTTAGCAAAGGAGAAGTGTATAAAAAATGACATTTAAAACGTTCAAAGCTATCAATGTAAACACTTCAATTGTCCAGACTATACCATAATGAAATCTAAATGTTATTTTGCGGCCGCGTTTCCGATAGAGTTAACTGTCAATCGAGCTGTCATTTTTTTAAGTATCAATGTGATTTTTATTCAATAAGGTCTAACAATTCATCATGGATACATTTATACCGCAACAACGTTGTGTTTGTTACTGCGAACAATTTACCGAAATAAAAGTTTGGCGAGAGAGAAATTTCAAAAAAATTCAAGAAATAAAAAACCTATCATTTGGCCAACAAGATCTTGCCATATAACTATTGTAGTTAGACTAACTAAGTTAGTTAGTGTAAAAAGAGGACGAACGCCGCAGAGCTCCCGAAAGTCTCTAGAAGATCAATGAACTTTAGGATGGTTGACCAAGGAACGTCACTGATTTCCGACAAGTTAGCCGAATGGCTTCCTAGCGTCTTTGATCTCTTTCCCGATACGGCTGAGCCGTCACATAGTAAATGCTCAGTTGTTTGTGGCAGTTCCTCGCAGAATCTGCAGTGTATGTGACAAACCAGCAAAGATTGACGTATTTGAAGCCAACATACGGCGTCATATTGCGGATATATGGCCCCAGAAGCTGGAAAAAGTGGTCAAAAATTGGACATCCATATTGCGCTCTGTAACTGGCAGTCGCGGTGCTCATATAGCCGAAATCATCTTTAAAACATCTTTCAACTAAAAGAATTTTTTCGATCAAGAGTCAAATGCAGTGTGCTTTTATTTAAGTTTATTTTCCGGCGTCTCTTAAAAAAACGCCCTTTACAATTGAGGTTTTTTTTTAAATTTGTCTTTCATTTATGAGTTTCTCTTAAAAAAGAGTACAAGGATATTTACGAGAAAACCGGTATAAAATTCATCGCAAAAATATTCGAATAACCAACAACTTGCTTGCTGGGAACTGACGACATTGATTTTTTTTTTCCGTCTGACGTAATATATTTCAATATGAAAAAGCTTTCCTTTCATAAGAATTGTATATAGTGGTATTATGAGGTTCAAGCTATATGTACATTAATACACAAAAAAAGCTTTTTCGCCCACATTGCATCAACGTCTGTGACGTCAATATAGAAATTGTATTTACCGCCTGTAGTATGGACCATCCAATATTATATTTCGTCACACCACACTCCACAAGAAATTTAATATTGAATGAAACTAAGCTTAATACATTAAAAAACAAATTGTACAGATAAGCTTCTGGTATTTTGTGCTTAACACAGAGGATGTCAATAAAGCTTGAGCTTACACGTATTGATTTAATATTTATTTAGGCTCCGGTATAATTAAGGATAATAAAAGATTAAAGTCAATGCATAAATAAATTGATAATCTGGATTTCTTATTCTTATATGGGATTAAAAGAGAAAATTTTGTAAAACAACATCATAAATAATTTAAACATTAATCATTCTAATGTAAACGGTATGAGTATGACAAGCCTTCGTATACAATAGCAATTTGCGGTGATATTCATAAAATAATAAATAATAATAATATTAAGAAGCAAAAGAAGTGCTGACATGATGTAGACTTAAAATAGTTAGGGTATCACAATAGGCTATTATTTATCACAAAATTTCATAATGATAAAAGGGTGGCCGTGGGAGTTATTTATCGATTACTAAATTTAAACAATCTAAACTCTCTACTTCGATTAAGTAACCATTATTATAATGTCGAATATTAATACAGGGTTAGCCAATTTAACTGTAACAAACTTTATCTTAATATAACGATTTTATACGATTGTACATCTGGCAACACTTGATGGTCGGGAAAATTCCTCACCATTAGCGTACATTTCAGATCCGAATAGTGGGTGTCTTAAAAGACACTAAGTCAATAAGACTTAGCACCAGCTCACAAGGCTAAGCGAACACAACCTGAATGTTTAGAAACAAATGTTCCTTCATATTCAGCACTTAAATGGCGAGCGAATTTGCCTGACAGTTCAATTGCCTAATCCTGTATAATTTTTATGAAATGCTAAAACAAAAGAACCGACCGAAAACCGAATAATAATGGGTCGAAAATACCTTTTGACTCGGATCTGTACATTTTTGGCAGTTACTTTTAATTTATCCCACACCTTCGGTCTACGACCATTTTCAAATAATATATTATTTGTCAGACCATCAGCATATTCAGTTGTTGGATAATTTTCGGCCGAACAATAATATTCGATTCGTGTCATCGAAAGCATATTCAAAACTTGATGTTTGGGTTGTATGTTCGTGATTAAGAAAAAAAAAATATTATGGATGGACCGAAAATATTGAAGGTTGAGTATAATTGGACCGAAATAACAGTGGCAGCTCGTGAGAATTATTGATTCCATCATCATATGGCACTATTTTTTTTAAAAAAACTTACGTTTTGATGGAAGAAAATGGAAAAATTAAAGAAAGTATTTACAATTAAAATCTAAGAAAGGTGAGTAGCTTTTCTTTTATCGAATCGAATTTTAAATAGTCACATATTGATGGGATCAATAATCTTTACGAACTGCCACTGCAAAATAATGAATACTTTGAACTGTTACAGTATTTTCGATCAATATCAACGCACGAAATTTTTGAGACTATCTGCAGGGACGTCATTGAACGCTGCATCCAGACAACGCCACTGACAGACAGACCACAAAATACCACTGTAGAATAATATTAGGTATAGGTACCGTTACATAATAAATATTTTATTTCGATTGTTATTTTATTCAGTCCCACCTTCTTTCAGTCTACATGGTAAATAACGTTAAGATATTAAATAGAATATTTCGTTCTGACACAGCATAGCTACATACATATGTACATGTACATAGATATATTATTTGCGTACATGTATTTGTATATGGATAGGTATCCTTTGTATAACATTTTTTTTTTGTTATTGACCCAACTAACTACGCACATTATTTCAATTCTATGTACTTATTTTTAACATCATCAGAGTATTCTATAATGAGAAGGAAACGATCCTAATCATAATTTTATTGTATACACCCACAGTCAAACTACGTTTTTGTACAATACAAAAAAAGGTAGGACATAAACGATTCATTGCGACTTAACTGAAATTATGCTACATTTTATTTTATGTATATTTCTTTCAGAAGTTATGGATACGTTTAATATACATACCATACATTCATCTTGGCGCCCAACATGGGGCCATTTATGAGAAAGCGAATCTTTCCATTATTGGGATAATGTGATGGTCATATTTTACCAAAGCACAGATTGGCTTAAGTTTTAAATTGGACATTTTTTTAAAGCCTAAATGTACATAACATAAAGTCAATCGCTGAATTGAGACGAATGGATTGGATTTGACACATGGATAAAATAAACACATTGATATAAACGATGCAGAGATAAGACGACACTTCTTCCTATTATAAAATCCATTATTATAATGACACATAAATGAAGTAAAAAGTCTACTACTTTTCTTATCGGTTTCTGGACCTTACAGACATTCAAACAAAATTTCTTTTGTTATCGCTTCATTTAATAGAATTACAACCACCATTAAAGCTTATATTTTGTGGAAATGTATTTTTGCTATTAGTACGGCTTTCCCAAGGAAAATAGGCCTCTGTTCTCTATTCGAGAGAGCAAAATATATCATAATTTTAAAAATGAAATAATTTTTTCGAATAAAAGGCCATTCAGATAAATAAACTTTATAAGCGACTAAGAAGTGGTGAAAAGAAGGTGATGGGTGGTGTACCGCGATTTTCATAAAATACTATAACGTAAGTAGGTCATTGATCGGCGGAAATAGACAACGGAGAATGAGAAGATTCCAATAGAAAACAATTGTTTTGTTCACCTTATATAAACGGGACAGTCCGTGATAACAGGCAGTTGAAGAAATACAGTCAAAATAATACAGTCGAAAGACGATCAGTCATGTGTCAATTGAAAAATAGTAGAGTCTAGAAAAGGTCGAAGGCAGACGCGTACATAAAAAGTAGAGTCGAGTCGTTGTGCGGGAAATCGGGAATATTATAATTGAAATCACAAAAACAAGAAATGTATACATAAGTAATATGAAGAAACTGATCGCATTTGTAAATGTGACTATTTTATTTTGTTTATAGTTTTCGACAAGCCCCCTCCCCCTTTTTTTAGAGAACACGAATAACGAATAATTATAAATAGTAAATCCTCACCCGGAGCCTCACCAATAACCCGCTGTTTAATTTTTTTGTCGTTTTATCCTTGTGTCATTCGATCATGTGTCATTTTACCTTTTGTCGTTTTATCCGGTCATCGATACAATGAATATCAAGATGGCGCTCAATATGGTGTACAGATCGAAAACTTCCACAATTTATACGAAGGTAAATTTTTTTATTAATTCGTAGTTATTTAGAATTGTTCTTCTCTTATACGAACAAATTTCAAATTCCATGAAATTAATTTTCTTATACGAAAAGAATGTTTCATCGTAAGAATAAATTTCCATTTGTGTTTATACAAAATATACCCGTCGAATTGGTATTTCTCAGCATTTTCAAAAAAAGTAAATGTTTTTGTTCTTTTCCGATTATGTACATACCTATCTAATGTTTCCTACATAAAAAGGGAAGACTTTTTAGCTTTTTCCATAAAGATTCAAAATGAGGGTAATGTTTTGAATGGTTTTAAATGTATTTGATTTTTATGAAATATTTACTTTATTAAAATTCGACATAAACATAACTCGAATAGAAATAAATAATCATCGATTGGTACTTGGAGGCATTGTTATTGTGTACATAAATGTTTTACTGAATATTCAATCGTACAAACTGCTTATTAAATTAAAAATTAAGCAAGTACTGAACGAACGTCGCAGTTGGCAATATGTATTGCGAAAAATGTAAATAAAATCGACAAGTCTAACGTCGGAAAACCAGGAATGAGCGAACGTTAATTGCAATAAGAAGATTATTAGATATATAACACGGTAGTTCTATAATAGTCTTATACAACACGGAATTATGTTGAAACTTATTTACCGTGTTAGAGGAGGGATGTCTGTATTAACAAGGACATTGTGAGGTAATTCAAACATTGACTTTATATTTGGTTTCTGAGGTTGATGATTAGATTAGAAAAGTTTAATTTCGTTTAATTATGTTGTCCATGTAGGACGAGTATGCAAATTCTACAACATATTCACGTCCACAATGTGGTTATACATTATTTTTTTATAATTAATTGACCATTTGGATAACTTTATTCACGTTTTTTCCATAGTCCATTTGTTTAAATAATTTTTTTTCTCGAAAATTCGTATAAAATCATGTTTTTTTTAGATCGGATTTAAGGGTACTTTTCGAGGCACCGTGGGGGTGTGTTAGGGACATCAAACCCATATGATACATCAAATTCTTCTTTGGATAGTCCTCTACAAGTCCTATAAGTTTAATGCAACATTTTCCCTAACCCTGAACAATTTAAAAATTCCCTCAACAATTCAGAAAAATCCCAAAAAAGTGTTTTTCCCCATAGGAAACTTCAGGTTCCATTTAAAATCAAATACGTACTTACTTTTTTCGAATTTGGAATCAAATTGGGGGAGGGATCGAGACGAGACACTTTAGCATGAAAATATTTTTTGCAATGCATTTTTTGGACCACACTATTATAGGATATCTCTTCATCAGTGGCCATGGCCATTGTGATTGTACGATTGTACCTATCAGCAAGCTGAAATTCATTCTTTTGACTCGATATTTCTTATAAGGAACCATATATTATTGACTCAAAGCTTTTAGTGTGACCTAGTTAGGTACATACAATTAGGTACATATGTATATTACAAATTTTATTCGTCATAAGGACCTTTTTTAGTATATCCTCGTTCATCTTGAATTCAATCTCTTGGAATATATCAAGTCATTTAACATTTTTTTTTTAACTAACTGAAATTACCTCAGTAATCTTTTCACGTAATGATAAGTCAAAAGTTATTACATATTTCTTCTATATTATATCAAATTCACTTTTAAGTGGATGCTACAATAGAATTCCATATTACATACATATTTATGTACATAACCTACCCAAGTATTATGTAATAAATTTTACTACATACATCATAAACATGTTTTTCACCCAGGCAGATGTGATAGCCAGTAAATTGCCATGTAAAATCCTTACAACCTGGGTTTATATTCAGTTATAGATTAAATACTAGGAAGGGTACGGTTTTTTTTCTTCTTATTCAGGTGTATATAAACCTTCTAAAATGTTCAATTCTCTTCTACCCTTCTAAAATGAGCTTTTTCCGCATTTAACTTCATACATCCATACATCTATACATATACCTGATCTCATATTGTGTATAGTTTATATTATAACATGGGCTCTGCTGTGTATAGGTAATATATACAATGATATTTGGAGGCTCGATTCATTTAATATTCTAACAAATACCAAGTCAGAAATTCTTAATCACAGAAGTTCACGTCATATTGCCATCGAGGTGTTAGTTAAACAATGGAACAAAAACGAACAAACTAAACAAAATCGAATCCATGACCAACTCTATATATATAAATATACAAAATATATATAGGAATGTTATCCTGTATCCTCATCCTCACTCTTGTAGTTGTTTAAATACACCTATATTGAATGTATATACAAATATATTAGGGGAGGTATGTGCCTAATCCAATGAATAGAACTACGTCGTTCCATATAGAATATAGTTAGGTACTGTTTGTGGCGCACGCATCTTCCATATATCTTATATTTACTTATATATGGGCTTTTTTACGTAATAAAATCCACAATCTACGTTTCATTTTTAAGGAAGCGGATGAAGATCTAAAGTGCTCTCACGATTCATAACCAATAATTAATTAGATTATTCATTACATTTTCGGTGTGTTTCGGCATGATTGGTATTTAAGCCACCACATCATCTTTTTTTTTTCTTCCTTTTCATCTTATGCCTTTTTGCGCTGAACTTTTATATATAAATACGTGCCCAAGGCATTACATTCTATATTATTGATTATTATTATATGATATACCTACCTACACGTATATATTTATTTGTGTACACTTGTATAATGTTTATACATACATACATATATGTACATATATTAATGTTAAAAAAAAGATTGAAGAAAATCAAGAGATAGGTAAATTCTTTTTAAGCAATATGTTAGAAAAAGAGGTTTGATATTATTTATCTATGTGCCCACTCTTGCACTTTTTTATGCGAAACACCAATCACAAATGTTTCGTGTACAGCATCAATTTCCTTCGGCGGTTATATTTCCGATTCACATAAATTAATCCCGGTAATTCTCAATTTCCTAGTAAATTTGAAATCAGAGTAATCTTAAACGAGAGATGATGTTCCGTTACTTATGTAAAAAATATCATTATTACCTACACAACGAATTAAAGAAGAATATAAAGCAATATATCCGTCATCTTATACACATTTTCTGTATCGCTTAAAAAGTTTTCTTTGTTTTTTTCCGTTTTTGGAGACAATCAACTGAAATCCCCAAAGGATTTCCGATGAGGGTTTTGTTAATGTTTTCAACAACCTTTCTTTCTATTGAGATCGTTATTTTACCTGAATTAAAGACCCAATGGAATGGGAAGGTATTTTATAAAAACTTATCCGGATAGCCATACAATGCAATATTATACAGAAGCCATCCATGATTTCGGAAAGAAATTTCTTATGGATCGAGTTTTCAGTGATTTCAACTGTATCTTACAATATCCGGTACTTCGCACTCATCTTTTATGTTCTGGCTTCTTATCCTGTCCATTAGAGTTTTCCCAGTAATTTGGCGTAACGTTTTCATTTTTGTGGCTCGCTTTTTTTTGTGTATCTAAGACAATTAAACCAAAAAATTTTGATTCTATTTTAGTGCTTCAGTTTCGATGTGGTCCCAAGGATCTTCGCAATACGATGCCATTCCATTTCGTCCTTTCGTTATTTGAACATCAATCTAATCCACGTTTCTGAAGTACAGGTATCAGTAATTACGTGTTTTACGAAACCGTGTTGTACGAGACTAAGAGCAAATACATTTGCCCAATTTTCTTATCAAGCTACGAGTGAAACCGTGTTATACGGGTATTTCCACAATTTTCTTTTCGTGTTAGAATGAAACCGTGTTGTAGAATACTGTATTGTAGGAAGAATACCTGTTTTCCAAGATACATTTCTTGTAAGTTATAACTCGGTATAGAGACTCATACCGATAATTTCCGGTCGCCAGTCTTACGTCTGCATAGTAGAACTTCAACAGTCAGGTACCACCGAAAATTCCTAATTTCTTCAGATTTATGGAACCTTACAGACATTTCATATTTCGAAACACGTTTTTGATTAACGGTATTTGACTCGCCTCACATCGGATTCTATCATTTACCACTCCTTCCCCTTTAATACTTAAAAAATAGCAAAAATCAACAACTTCATTTGCTTATCTATGTAGAGTCTGCATGTTTTTTATGAAACTTTGTGAAAATAAATTTAAAAAAATTTATTTCATTAAAGTTTATTGATTATATTAATTCTGTCTCACCCTGAAATCACCCTTTTCATTCTTGAACCCCATTTAATTTAATATTGAACAAATTCAAATTTAACAACCAAACCACATCATTTCACATCACGCAAGAGAAAATGAATACCTACCTAGATATAGTTAATGAACTTTAAGATGATGTTGATGTTATCACAAATATCTCTGCTTCCAAAAAAAAAACCTCACTCTGCTGTTCCTATCATTTGAAAATATGCTAAGCTTAGAATTTGATAAATAATACAAGAAAAAGTAATAAGAAGAAGCTTGCGCTTTTCATATTATTGCATCTTTTATCGAAAAAGGTTTTTAAGCCCAACTTAAATCAATATAGCCCAAATAAAAAGATCTGGAAATTCTTCAATTTGCCCTAATTTGCTGACACTTGCTAACTAACTCAAAGTGAAATCAATTTTTCAACCCCCGTTAGTTTTTTTATTGCATAACTAATGAACAATCGAATCAAACAATAACTTTGATTCTGTATCTACTACGTCTTGAAAAAAAATACCAAATCACGATAAATTTTTACTTTTCATATAACGGAACGATTCTTTTTTTTTCCTTCTATTTTTGATGAAAAAAAAATTTCCATTCAATCCATTTTCCCAATACTATATACTGTAAACCCTTTAATGGCGCACGCAGCCATAGAACGTACTCTCCCAATTGAATTTTAGTCAGTTCGGTCAGTTCTCTACTAAAAGCTGCTACCTCCGGTCGTGTATTTCAAACAATCCGTTAATTCGTTAACAGAATAAAAAAAAAAAAAATATTTTAGATTAAAACACGTTAATATTGTATTCACTGCGCATTTATTAGTACGTTAACCGGGATAGTTAATAAAATAAGAAAAAGATTGTTCTTGATTATTCTGTCGGAAAAGTCTTTTTTTTTCCTTAATTTTAATATTTTCCTTCTATCCTGCTATACGCTTAAATTTTTGGGAATTTTCCATAGCTTTTTTCCACGATATCCTTTATATTGCTGTATATAGGTATATTTATACATGCACGACATTTGTGCATACACATACCAACATAAAATTATAGTGTTTGGTACACGGTGGTGTAGATTTTTTTTTTTTACGTATATATATGTATATATGTATGTATGAATGTATTAGGAGGAAAAACTTTTCGTTGCCACCCCATTCAAAAAGTTTTGTCTTCGTTAAACATTTTTTGTGCCCGCTATGCGCTCCCCCAATTCCAACATTATAAATAATATGAACACACATAGCAGAAGTGTGCTTTCGGTTGGATCCCCCCAGTTGTGTAGTGTTACATGGTTTTTCTATGTGCGCTTTTGATTTTCACACAGAGAGATTGTATGTAAAGAGAGAGAGAGAGAGAAAGAGAAAACAGGATATTGATTTCATCCCTGTGTATTGTGTAATTTGTGTAGAGTATTGTGTTTTGGGTATATGTAGGGGCAAGTGTGAAAACGTTATATGATCTAAAATTTGGTAAAAAGCTCCATTACGAATGGCATACATATACTTATATATATATATATATATGCATATGTACGTGACTGCTATAAAATAAAACGAATTTACGTGTACATGTGAATTTAAGCATTTCAAATAAAAAGGACATTTTTAGAGAGGGAAACAAATGATAAAAGTGCAAAAAGTGTTCTAAAAAATTTATTAAAATGATTTTTTAAAAAAAACCGATTTTTTAACACCGAAAAATATCCACAAATTTCCTTTGATGACGTAACATTTCTAGGATATTACCGCAATACTACCACTAATACGAAAAACTTGAATGGAACATAACCTACGTGACCTAATTTTAAAATTGCCAACCCATCAACCACATGATTTTCTCCACCTACATAAAGTCGTCAACACTTTGCATGTTTGCCAAAAATCCAAATTATTATTTGTGTGTTGCCATTGTGACGGAAATATCCCAAAAAAATAAATGATAAAAATCAATAAAACGACGAAACTCACAATATTTCCAACCCTTATTTTTGTGTGCACACAATGATTATGATTTTAATTTTTATTTACGCGTCATTTTCTATTGTCAACATGCATACATATATGTGTACATTGTACATGTAATAAAATTTGCATATAAAGGGTTAAATATCCTACAATATTGATTTTGCACAAAAAAAAATTGGCAAGGAAGGGATTTAATCACGTTGTGCCAATTTTCTACTTTATTTTCATTAAGAGGGATGTAATATTTTTCATTGATTGTTTGTATACATTTTGCATTGTGTATTTTATGCATAGATAGATGTGTGTGTGTGTGTGTGTGTATGTGTGAAAAAAAATGCTTAAGAATCGCGTGCTTTTATATTGCATAGAGCACGTGTTTTTTCGCGTCTTTTATTATGTAGATTTATGCTAATTGAACTTTTGTCGTCGTATAGGTAAAAATGTCAATCTAATCAAGTTTTATATTTTGCAAATAGGCCAGCTGGTTTTTTTTTACTTCTCTATTTATTTGTATGCAGAACCATTGAAAAGTAAAGCACAATGCGCGAGTTACTTATAAATATAAGAACATATAAGTATATAATATCTTGGCTTTGTACATTACATAAATATCCGTTCTTTTTGTGCATCATAAATTATTATTACAGTATTTAATGTATGTACGTTATTTTAGGCGGCATATCTTAAACCGATGCGGCCTGTCATGTCAATGTTAGGTAATGTTACGCACTTGGCAGTGACCTTAATGTAATATCTTCGTATATACGTTTTATTTTAAAAATAGAACCTTTATATAACTATCTATCTATATTTTGATGGTGAAAGAAAACTATAATTATTATTAGTAACAATTTCTTGGACAATATTTTTTGTCAACAAAATATTTGACTGCGTGTAAATTACGTATGTACTTTTAAAATGCAACCTTGCAACATAATGATAACCAATATTTTGATGTGATTTGAAAACTTTTTCGTTTTATCATATTATGGCAAGTCCAACAGACATTAACATTTTCTTTATCTTTACACACACACTAAAGAAACGGAAAAATTTTTGAAAATTTAAAATGCGATTTTTTGTCATTACTCCACCATTTGCAATATTTTAAATCGTAAAAATGCAACGTGTAGCTTCCACACGTTAGAAAAAATGAACAAACAATAGAAATCCAGTTATTTACTACATGTATTTGTACCTATTTTTCAAAATGGTTGTCGTCATTTTGAAATATTTCGGACCAATTTTGAATATGGTTTTGTGATAAGGTTATTTCATATATCTGTCAAATTGAATTGAACTGAATCTTATAAGTTTGCTACATTTATTACCAGTTTGTTATCAATATTTGGTAACAAATGTAACAAATTCGAAAAACAGTGTTACTTTAACAACCTAAGTCAAAAAAAGTTGCGTTCAATTATGTAACGCAAAAAATTAAAACTTTTTGTTTATTTATTTATAAAACACGTATTTAAAAAAAAAATTTATGGGGGGTCTAAAAGGTTAGGCGATTTTGGCGATTTAATATTAACAAGCAGTTCATGCACATAACAGATCTCCTGTTCAAGTGGCTAGTTTAACGAGTTTTTGAGATATCGGGTACACAGGCGAGCGAACAAGCAAGCGATACTTATCTATTTAAAAAAAAATAATTTTTTTCCCTTTTTACGATTCAAAATGAGCGTTTCGGTTATTATAAAATGGCTGAATATGTATTAACAAAGTGGGTCTTGGTATTGTCTAATTAAAGTTATTGATTTTATATTCTTTTCATGATCATTAATAATTATTGGTTAATACTAATCGTAGTTCTAAGTCTAACACCATCGGACACCTATCCAATATCTCGTAACTAATATTTATACTGCAATAATTAATTCAAGTGTCGTTATTTTTATTTTATGTAGAGAAGTGCTCAAGTAATATTGATCGTTAAATCTATTTTTAAAAACAGAATATAAAATATTAAAATATCATAAAAATAAATAAAATATTATACAAAAAAAAAAAGTGACGAAAGTGTAATTCAAGACAAAACAAGCAAAAAAAATCAATATACTTTCAGTTAATACCAAAGTATGTCCATAAAAGTTGACGGAGGTCCGCGTAATGGTCACGAAATGGCACCATTAAATACACGTGCACGTGGTGATGGTACACACGGTGTTACAATTGTTCTATCGGCACCACCAAGAAGTTCTGTCGGATCTGGCGGCGATGACCAAAATGATCCAGATCGGGCGGCCTGGTCTGGTAAATTGCAATTTTTTCTCAGTATTATTGGATATTCCGTTGGATTGGGAAATATATGGCGATTCCCATATTTATGTCAACAGAATGGGGGAGGTAAAAACTTATACATATTTCATTTTTGAATTTTTCTGTACATTTTTTTTTCAGCAACCTATACCCTTCCGTGTCGTTTATTTTTTACATACATTTATAAGGTTATCGATTTTACCAACTACATATATGTACAATGTACGTACATATCTACCTATTTATTCTATAGTGTACTATACGTACATACAAGATTAAATATACATATAGGGATAGACATACGGTACGTACGGTTAAAAATTAAAAATGCTTAAAGAAGGGTAATTTTACACTCCAGAGTTATTGAATAAAAAACAACCATAACCATATTTTCCTATACTATATACGTATATGTATATTATATACTTATACTTATGCTATACTATACTATACTATATATATTACTATATATTTATATATTTATTTTATATTGACATGATGTGGGCGTGAGAAAAAAATTAATATTCCACTTGAAATTGAATTTTTTATTTGATATCTAAAGAACGTATATTGAAATAGGTAATTTTAATAAAAAAGTGATTATATATATTGCGAGCGAAGCTGGTAAAATGATTATGTAATTTTTTGGAATATTTTAATTCGGGCTTTATTTATTAAGTTATTTTACGAATTAGATTCTTTTTATTTGTAAGACAAGTAAATAATTTAAATTCTCATTTCAAAAATAATTAAAATGTTCAGGGAAGAAGCAATAGAAAGAAAAAATTCAATTCAAAGGATTGCAGTGCGTAAATGCTTTGAATGAAGAGATTATGCGATCGATTCACACCCCGAACAATTAATTAAGTATGGCTTTTCTAGTATTATAATATTGATATTGATGATCTGAGGTGTATATGTACCTATGAATTGGTCGTTACGCGCCAGCGCACGTTCAAGTCTGACCAGGGTCTCTTGGGTGTTGTATTTGTCCGAAAATGTTTATTCAGAGTTAATTAGACTATGTTAGTTAAAAATATTTGGATAATTCGATTCAAACACGAATTTAAGGCGTTATAGAGAGATCCCAGACATTGTTCAGTTCATAAAAATTGGAAAACTTTGCTGAGCAGGACATGTAGCCAGAATAATCTCAAATAACCATCGATTTACTCTATTTATTCCAAGTCTAGCAACATGCGCATATTTTGGACAACGATTTACTTAAAATCCATTAAAATACAATCAATTTTTGGTCTGCGACACCCATAAATTGTTTACTCCAAATACGCATGCGATTTTTATTTAAAGACGAAACATTATATATAGATCGCAATTTCATTTTTATTATGGTAATCGGTCAAGTGTCACGTCATAATCAAAAGAAAAAGTATTTTTCAAACTTTACCTAATTGATTTGTTATACATATGTACATATATTCGTTTCAAATAATCGAAAGATGTTTTAAAAACAAATTAATAAAACATCAATATCAATTACAGAAATTAACTATTTTAATTAAGCACACAAATAATACACATTGACACTCAATGTCTCTATTTACATAAGTGTTGTATATACACTCGCTTCAATCACTAACTATATTTATGGCGCTAAAATCAAATCAATTTGGTGATTGAAATAATTAAAGATTAGATTTCTTTATTTAGATAACACACAGTTGTGGTGCAGTGCATCGTTTATTATGTAAATTTGTATCGATCAATCGTGATAATTAATCTGAAGAATTATTTACGATAACGTAACTAATTGTAGATATGTTTTGTAACTGTAACGCCACATGTGCAATTGTACATATACCATATCTATGTATAGATACATATGTAGAGGTGGTGTTCGTACATAAATTATGTAGTATTTATAGGCACAAGGAAAAGGCTACCGGGGGATCAAAAGTAATTTTCTTAATGGTCAATTAATTTTATTTTCATTTAACTGCTGTTAGTTTGATAAACGAATACAATTCCATCCGGACAAATTTTGTAAGACGAATACAAAATAAGAAGAACATTTCCCGCTGGAAAATAATTTGGAATGCATACATATCAAATTCCACAATCCTTTTTGAAAGATCTCCCTAGTAATGTCTGCTTGAGTTACGTGAAATAATCCTTGGATCGTTTAGACATCCAGAAAAAATCTATGATAAGTGAAAAACATGTCCGTGGATTTTTTATAAAACAAATTTTACAGACTTTCCATTGATTATTTCTACTCTATTAAAATATCAATAGATTTTCTCAGAGAAATTCCAACTTGAGTAGTTCGAACAGTCCGAATTCACTGTAGGGGCAGTGTGAAATTTAAATTTCGATCTTTTCCCTTTATACAGTCAAGTCTCCTTTTGTGCGGTTATTTCTATGCGGTTTTAAAGTTATGCGATGGTCTGTAGAATGCAAACGGAGTATTAAGCACCGTTCTCACAATTATAGCATTAGAGATAGCCTTAGCAGCGACTGCTTCGCATGTAATAATTTCTAATGAAGACATTTGAATTTATTAATTTTATTTATTGAAAAACGGGAGAAAATATTGTTAGAAACCAATTATCAGTTTTTGTGTATATTTAGTTTCTCGCTTAATCTGATTTCAAACAGCCTAGGATATTGGCGGAACCGATTAGTCTGACTGATTCGAAGTATTGTTGTATGGGATATTTTGCAAAATATTTACATGAATTTTGTGTACTTTATGTGCACTTTAGACGCGTTTTACCAGAAGAAATGACCTCTATACAAAAATTTTGTTTGATCTCTTATGGTAATGTTCGTGAGAATTATTGATTTCATCATCATGGGATTATTTTAAAAAAAAAAATTACGTCAAAAATAGAAAAAAAAGCATTTTTTTCCAAATTAAATTTTTTGGATAAAGTTAACCCTTTAAGCTCTATACATTTTGAACATGAAAGGGTTAATTAAGAATTTTCAAAAAGTTACTCACCGTTCTTAGAATTTTATTGTAAATACTTTCTTAAATTTATTATTTCTAGAAAATGTTAACACTTTTAAGGTCCAAATAGTGTCTTTAAAGGGTTAACTTTTAAAAATATATTAATGCACTAAAAAAATAAAGAATGTCTGCCTGAATAAATTAAGTTGTACATACATATTTGAATTTTTTACGTAAGTTTTTTTTTTAAATAGTCCCATGATGATGAAATCAATAATTCTCACGAGTCGCTACTGGATTAATAGTTTATAGCTATAGAATAGATAGACAAATTGTCGGTAAATCAAAATCGTCCACAATTTGTCCTTCCAACATTCAGTTTCTGAATAATTATTGCGGTGGATTGCATTATGAATGGCTTTAATTTGCATTGTGGACAAACGGGCACATTGCACGACATTCTGCACTAACTGTGGCTCTTTTTACACGGTACCTTTATGAACAATTCGCCGTGCATTTATAAGCAATTTCATTGGAAATGTTTATCGGGAAAGATTATACATATAGGTAAATTATTTGTACGATTGCATTATTTCGGTGACCTTGTCTCCTATTAAATTTAAATACCTTTCATTACTTTACATTTGATTCAATTACAAAATATTAAAATGTAATTTAAGATGTTTAAATATTATCATTTCATTCATTCATTTGTTGGAAATACAATGTACACGTAGAGTACATGTATAACTGCATGAATTTTAATCTTAGGTAGGTATTTATTTTTTATATACATATGTATATGTGCTTACGGAAGGTGACAAAATGGGGATGGTGGAAGCGGAAGAGTGGAAATGGGATGCTCCTTTTTAATATATCTTAAATGAATTTGGTAGGTTTTAGATTTAGGTTTAGGGGGGGCTCTATTGGACCCTCACCACTGAAACTTCAAAGATTATTGTGGATGCCCCTTCTGAGATTTAAATGTCCTCGTTTAATTTAATGAATTTTAACACCCGCGAGGGATTGTTCTGTTGTAATGGAGTCAGAATGTAGCCTTCTAGGTGGCGAAGCCTATTATAAGCTAGGACAGGACATGCGCAAAGTATGTCTACCGCCGTTTCGTCCTCTTCGAGACAAAAACGACATGATGATGCGAGGTGATTTGCCGATTTGGTAAAAATTATAATAACACTATTACAAAATGGCTATAAAATGGCAATTTTCTTACATCACACGATTATTCAGTACAAACTTGACTGTGACAATTTATCTTAGATTGCGATGACGAAAGCGTTTCTTCAGAACCAAAAACCATTACTCACAATGAATTACTACATTTATCAAATATCAAGAGATAATCAGTTGGAATAAATCCAAAAATTAATTAATTTTAAATAAAAATAAAAATTAAATAAGAATAATAGAAATTGAAAATATTAATATTAAAAATATACCACCCGTTTTCACACAGAATAGTTAAGATCAAAAATTGAGGGGTAGAGTAAAGAGAAGTAGTAGGAATATACTTTAAAATTACAATGTGTTTATTGTTTATTAGAATGTTGTAAATAAGAATAAATCCAAATTTGTTATTTTAAATTTTGTTTTTAAGTAACAAATTATTTAGCGAAACAAACACATTCAAACGTGTTAATTAATAAATTGGCATTCAGTTATTGCATTCTTATCGCAAATTACACTGCACAAATTATATATGGAAAACTGCACATTAAGCATAAAGTATTAGTAGGTATAGGTAGGAAATAATGTTTTATAGTTATTTTTCATTTTACAATTAATGCATTACAAATTGAAGAACACATCTGTGGAAATTTATGCGAACATTTTTCCAATCTTTAATCATAAATTTGAAGGTCTTGACTTGACTGAGACCCTATACCAGCGGTTTCCAAACTGTTAGGAGCGACCCTCTCAGTTCATTGAACGGGGAGCCCAGTGATTCAAAAAACTAATACAGTGATTCAAAAAACTGTGTCAATGCTATTGTTTTAATGAGGTATTTCATAGCATTTAATTCTCCGCACCTATTATTTTGGACAACAGGGTATCCTTAAATCCTGCAACTGTCCTTATTTCCCTTCAATAGTCTCAGAAAATATTAACATTTTAAATTTTTTTTATTATTGAGACTTTTATATTAAATTCGAAACGAATCTTCAGTAGCGAATGTTTAATATTAATAAAAATTTGTAGCACTTAATAATGAAGATTTATTTTTGATAATAACCGAAACTTTAAATGCTACCAATACCATCTTATAGACGTAATTTATAGTCTTTTAAAAACATTTTGTTTGCTATTCCTGTAAATTTCTTCTTTTATTAAAAAAAAAAAACCGTTCAAAAGGAATAATTTTAACATCACCTCAAAAAGCGTAAATTTAGTTGAAATGTTGTGACTACCCGTCCTTTTTGGATAAAATTATTTGATTTGCAGTAGCGTATTTTGGCATAGGCGCACAAAAATGACGCAAAGAAAGAAACTACTTTTCCTCATTCACCTATTTCCTTCCCCCCTTTTGAAACCCTTATTTAATAAAATATATCATCACTAAGTATTAAATTTTTAGTCTTTTTTTAAAATGATTTTATAAATATGAATTCCTGAACTAGAGAATAGTGGGCCCCATGGTCAGCCTGCGCCTAGGGCCTTATATTGTCTAAATGCGCCACTGTTTATTTGGGAGCCCCGATACTGAAAAAAACCTCAGCTCCAAAATGGGCCAAGTGTAGATAAACTACCTAGTTGTTTTCTTTAAGAATTGTCTTTGTCACACACAATTTCTTTAAAAAAAAACATTTAACAGGTTTTATTTTAATATTTTTATTTAAAATTTTCTTAGAATATTGAAAGATTTTCACTAATGTTTAACGCTACTATTTCCCTTAAATCTGACTATTTTTTGTATTTTTTGTATAAAAAATCGATCTTTTAAATTTAACTACAAAATTTTAACGTTTTTTTTTTTCCTTTCTTCTATTTATTCACACCAAATTGATTATATAGCAAAATAAAATTCAAATCACACACTTTAAAATAAAAATTTTTGAAATTCCAATGAATATAAATAAAATGACATGACTGATTTATTCACCCAAAGAAATTTATTTTAGTTATAACTACTGGAAAATGAAAAATTTTCCGTAAATGTTAAACGGTGACGTTAATTAATGTTTATGACTATAAATACTTGTATAATGTTATATTATACATATATGTATGTTTGTGTTTGTCTATTGATGACGATGATTGACTTGAAAAAAATTAATATGAATGCAAGAAGGTAAATAAACAACTTTAGTTTGGTTTTTCTTTTTTTTTAATTTTAATTATTTTTAGATCTAGATTTATTATGCAACGGGCATTAAGAGTTGTTTTTTTAAAAATCTTCGAATTTTTTCTCGTGGACAGAATCAATCTAAATATATACAGGAATAAGCACCCCCGAACTCCGAACATAAGACTATTCTCCCTTGACGAGTAAAATAGGGCTGAAAACTGTTTAACTTTCTAAGTTCTGAAATTCTAAGTCGATAAATGCTCCTTTCGTCTGTCTGTCCGTCTATCCGTCCGTCAATTCCATATATCATACGATTTCTGAACAAAAACAAACGCTTAATTATTTGTCTCGTAGGCGAATCGATCTTCTGGAAATTACAGCACTTTCGCACATCAATCAGTTGCATTTATCAAGACCGGTTATAATGAATTCATAATTATGTCCAAAAACTAGATAAAAGTATTAATCAAAATGTAAACTTCTTTTCGGCTAAAAGCTTATTTCTAAGGATTTTTATATTTCGCAGCAGTTAATTAATCTTAAAAATTTTACGTTTTTAACGTTTATAAAATGATTAACACTAAAAACTTATCAAATTTATTTTTGAAAAATAAATCAGATCAACCGTTTTTTCGTGAAATTTAGTAAAATCGTGTTGCCAGATAGTGCAAAATATCCCAAATCACCAGATTTCATAAAACAAACCATTTTTGAAAAAAAAAAATTGATGTTAGGGCCTATTGACAAATAACCATCGATATCGATATTATAAGCAAAAATAATATCCAAGCAATAATTTTGAGTCTAGACAGAAATTAAAAATATTTAAACCAACCAACCATATGATTCTAGTTTTTCTTTTGTGTCTATTCTCTATCTATAGGCTCTCAACAAGAGATATTTTTATTGATGAACACTGAACACTTCCTCATAACTCAAAAATTGAAAATACATTAACGTTTACAGTTTTCAATTATGTGCGAATGACATACGTACGTACAATACAAACTACAGCAAATAAACATCGTAATCTTAAAATAAGACAAACAAAAATTCTAACAAAAACATAACCGATTTATAGCTAGGTACTGTACATAACAAAAAGAAACAGACAATATAATCTATAAAATATAATTCTTCTATCATCCTCTAAGAATGAATACACAAAGGCATCCATTTACATATAAACCGAACAATTTTGCAACAATTTTCTCATTAGACATTTTCTTGAATGAAAATTTTGATAAACGAAAATTCAATCGACCGTGAATAAAATTTATATAAATTGAGTTTGCTTGCAATAAATTAATCCCGAAGAATTTGGGTCAAGTGTGTCATATGTGTTGTATATAAGTTGAAGAGTGTATGTGGTGGGTTGAGGAGGTACATATACCTAATGACAAAAAATGTAAACATTAGATTATAGTTAGTGCTCCAATAAATTGCCGTTTTTCACACGGAAATGTAACGTAAACTGTGTATGAGTACAGCCACCTACGCATAAAATTAATTTTATAAATGATTGATAAATGATGACCCAGCATACCTAATAATTATATCTATAATATATGTAAAAAATAATTGTGTATTTTAATAGTCATGACAGTAAATTTCATTACGCGAGTTTGTAAAATTGAATTTTGTAATATATAAATTTATTTTGGCCTGTGCATTATTTGCACTCGAAATGGGCTTCTATTAAATTACAGAGCCATTAATTTTGGCTAACATTTTATTTGCCCAAAACATATGAAAACCAGTAAAGAAGGAATAATTGATTGGATACGCCGATTATAATATTCCTGTACCCACGTAGTAATTTGTAGTTAAAAACTGGTAATGCAACGGTTACACAATTCTAGTTAAAAATAACAAAAACTAAAAAGAGTTTTAATAACGTTAATAATACTTCGCACGAACTTTGCTACAACAGATTTTTTTTGAACTTATGTTGTTCTTGTTGCTACGTTATAAAAACTATTTTTTATAGAAATGCAAAGCGGTTATTTAAATGTCCTGCTACGGTTTTTAGAACGTTTCTTTTCAAATCAGTGTATTTATGGTTTAAAAATAGTTTATAAATGTTACCAGGCAACATGTAAGGTTAACATTTTTAGAACGTGTTAGAATTGAGCAATTAAAGTTTTCTTTTAAACTTTGATGTTAAATTGCTATATAAGTAAATTGAATACCAAGGTGTGTCTTTGAAAAACTCTCCTACTCATTTAATACGTCTATTACCGATCGGAGGCTTTATGTATTTTATCATCGTCATTTTTAGACACAAATAAAGTTTTTAACTTTTTATCTATATTTAAATTTAATAAAAATAAAAATTACTGATTGATAAAAATAGCCTGATTGGATTAGGGTTAAAAACCCGTGAAATTACATAAAATTGATCGCAGCGCCATAACGGTAAATCGTGGAACTTTTTGGTCTAATAATAAAATCTTCACTCTTTTATTCTCTATCATTTTTGTCATATTCATTTTTTCGATAATCCATAAAAAAGATACTATATAAGGTATAAAAAGATCAACTTGTAACCGTAAGAAAACCTTGTTTACACAATGGTTATAATAAGAAACCGTATTGTAATTTTGGACCGAAATAATTTCCATTTTTCATATTACTTAAAAATATATTTTTATTAGTCGCTAAACAACTAGAATTCTTTCCTATTGTATTTAACACACGTGACATTAATACATCACAAGCATTGTCTTAAAAGGTTAATTGATGATATATGATAAATAAATAAATCAAAAATATATCAGAACTGTAACAAATCAATTGTCATTTTAATTACAAAGGGCAATGTCGAAGTCGAACAAAAAAAAAACAACAAAAAAAAAATCGACATATAGCAATTGGCAATGATGATATTGTATAAGAACCAATAATAAATGCAAATTTTAATGGGTATCCTTCGAAAATAGTAAACAGAATTATGTACCATAAATAAACATATGTCTCTATGGTTAAGTCGTGTACTATATTTATTAATTTATATAGAAAACACGATTAATTTTAGAAAACATTTAGTTTAATTTTTGGCACACTTACAACATCCTGACTTAAACACAATATTGTTGTACATATAGTCGAATCAGACAGAAGAAGAAAATTATGAAAAATTTAGAGCAAAAGAATATAAAATAAAAAAAATATTTTCAATCAGTAATTAGGTCATTTGAGGTCAATGTCTATTATAAAAATTTTGAAAAGAAATTTGTTTATAATTGTTTTTCAATAACCTGTGTGCAAACATAATAGTTATAGTAGATACAGAAGCGGTTCTCCCTTCGCACAAATAGCGCACTTTCCCCGGATGCGATGTTTAGGTGCCACTAGAATTTTTTCACGTCATTTTAGTAACGATGATAAAATATTGAAGAATTTAAGAGGATTTATGTGTTTGTGGTAGATATAATCTTGGCTTTGCCGGTCACCGGTGACCCCCATGGCATTCAACAACGTGTTAAAATGACATACAGGTATCCCTCGTATAACGCGGTACTTCTATAACGCGGTTTTGAAATTGCGGACATTCCTTGTATAACGGCAGTTGTAGTTTCGTATAACGCGCTCTTGAAATTTCCAAATATTGATTTTTTTCGCTTAAAATATTCTTTGAAATAGAATTCCATATTTTATATGAAGCTCTATGGTTAACTCTAAAATGTAAATCTAAAATAAAATTATTTTTTATTAGATTCGGAACGTTACCCTACTTTTTTGTATGAGTTCCTTGTCTCGTCTAACGCGAATTTGTATAACGCAGCATTTTTGTGGAATCTAACCTCCGCGTTATACGAGGGTAACCTGTATTTGAACGTCGTTTTAGCTTTTACCTAGATAAAATTCTTTTTTAAACATTTCATTCGTATATAAGCTTTGTTGTCATAAGCTTTGAAAATCCCTATCAGACACGATACCATTTCTTTCTAATCCAGGCATTTTCAAAACTTATAATAAGAATCGTCCTTCTAACAAAATATTCCACATAAATTTAAAATTAATATAAATAGAAAATCTAATTTTCTTTTTTCTTTTCATTTTTCAGGAGCATTTCTTATACCATTTATGATAATGTTAATACTTGAAGGAATACCGCTCTTTCTTATTGAGCTAGGTATGGGCCAAAAAATGAGACTGGGGTCATTAGGTGTTTGGAATACCATACATCCGTGGCTGGGTGGTATAGGAATATCATCATGTATAGTTACATTATTTGTGGCACTTTATTATAACGTTATAATTACTTGGTGTTTTTTCTATTTATTTAATAGTTTTAGGGTAAGTGTACCATTTTCAGTGGGTGTAATGTACATATTGTAGAGAGAAATTTTCTTTTAACACTAAATTGTTTTCGGGCTAAAGTTCGAATTGCCATGGACATCATGTCCACAGTTTAACAGTACAACTATTGTTCCTGAATGTAAATCAGCAACTAAATATTTTTGGTATAGAACAACTCTAGATGTGGCTCCGTCAATGGACGAGCCGGGTGGTTTAAAATGGTGGATTGTCTTATGTCTGTTGCTTGCATGGACGGTTGTTTTCTTTATTGTAATGAAAGGAATTCAAAGTTCTGGAAAGGTAAGATTTTTTTTTTTGTCCTTAGGTATACCAAGTAATGGAATTTGTGATATAGGTGGTGTACTTTACATCATTATTTCCATATGTTGTATTGACAATATTTTTCATACGTGGCATAACATTGAAAGGTGCCGGTGCTGGCCTAATGCATATGTACACACCAAAAGTGGAAAAATTAGCAAATCCAACGGTATGGCTGGATGCGGCCACACAAGTATTTTATTCATTTGGATTAGCATTTGGTTCACTAATTGCATTTGGAAGTTATAATACACCAAAAAATAACTGCGTAAGAGATGTGATCTTAGTGTCTGTGTGTAATGCAATCACTGCCATTTATGCCAGTTTAGTTATATTCGCTATACTTGGATTTAAGGCAACGGTTGATTCGGAACGATGTATTGAAAAGTAAGTCAAACTTATTTTATCAAATTCTTAAGAAAAGCCATTTTATTTTTTTGTAAATATTATTTTGACAACTAAACTTATCAGTGGTAATTCATCAGGCACGAAGCGTAAAGTTTTTAAAGAAAGAACCACTTGTTAAATAATTAATAAATAAAAAAAAAATTCAACGTAGATTAATTTAAGAATTTCTTTCTTAAAGAAAATGTTCTCCATCTGTTGGTTGTATGTATATATGTATATATTGCTTATTTCGCTGTTAGAAAAGAGATTATGAACCTAAATGTGAATTTGTTGTTTCGATGTTTTTTTTTTACTCGTTACCTTTATTTTGTTATATAAATTATTATTCTTCCATTCTATATTATAGCTCGGAGAATCTTTACCTAGCTTACGTTCCTGATATGTACAATATTGGTACGAAAGGACCTCATTGGTCTGTGTGTTAGCTATAGTCTCTAAACAATAAACTGGCATCCAGTGGCGGCTAGTGCGAATTACTTACGACATTAGTTGAACTTTTAGTTATTGAACATTAAGATGATGTAATTAAATAATGCACTAGGGTGCACCGTTAACAAAATATTCAACTTTTTAGATTTTAATGTTCTTATAAACTAAAAGTTCAACTAATGTCGTGAAAAAACATTTTACCAAAAAAAAAACAGCAAATTGTCTATATTTAAGGGCCGTTAGGACGAAGCAAGTTCTCAAGTTCCGTGTGTTTCAGACTGATTATAAAAAAACTTTTCCGTAATGGTATCGATACTTGCAAATCAGTTTGATTTTTTCCCATACAATAACGCCTCAGCCTAGTGCACACTATACGCATGCGCCAAAATAGTGAAAACCTTTGAAAGCTTTTATATTTTTCAGAAATAAAGAAGTATTATTCAGCCGTGATTTTCTCCCAGGACTTAATGTAACCGATGATGTATACGAGGTGGCACTGCAGAAAACATTTGAAACGTACAGTGCCAACGAAACGGTCAAATGGGGCCTATCGCACGATTGCAGTTTAGAGAAACAATTGGGCGAAGCAGCCGAAGGTACTGGTTTGGCATTTATTGTGTTTACCCAAGCGATTGTTGAATTACCAGGTGCACCATTTTGGTCGGTACTATTCTTTACAATGCTACTGTCATTGGGACTTGGTTCACAAATTGGCATTTTAGAAGGAATGCTTTGTACGCTCTTTGATATTGATATTGTTAAACGACTCAGGAAACAATATGTTACCGGTGATTGATTTAATTCATTAGTCTGTAATAATTTGATAATAAATGTTTGACATTTTGGTTGTATGTACAATGTACAGCTGCTGTGTGTGTATTTTGCTTCTTTGTCGGACTAATATTCTGTACTGGTGCCGGAGAGTATTGGTTAAAAATGTTTGATTCATTTGCCGGAACAATTGGCTTGGTTGTGATAGCATTAATGGAAATGATTGCGGTAATTTACATTTATGGACATGAGAGGTAAAGTCATTAGAACATTTAGAGAAATTTACGAAAATCATAATAAATATTTGTCCTACAGATTTACAGAGGATATCTTTCAAATGACTGGATATAGACCCGGATTATATTGGCAACTTACTTGGAGATATATTGGCCCTGCTATTATGGTTTGCATTCTTTTTTCATCAGTATTATTTATGATCATTGAAAATCCAACATACAGCGCGTGGAACGCTGAAGAGGTAATGTCCGCCTCATAAAAGCGTCC
The DNA here is from genome assembly GCA_026745375.1 of Platyura marginata. NCBI lineage: Eukaryota > Metazoa > Arthropoda > Insecta > Diptera > Keroplatidae > Platyura > Platyura marginata. The sequence goes on from JANSTT010019699.1 coordinate 27,990, forward strand.
TTTAAAATTTTATTGTTTCAACACATAACTTTTCCATAATCTAGGCTAAAGTTGAACCACTTAATTATCCAAACTGGGTATTGGCAATTGCATTGTCAATGATAGCAGCTGGTGTTTTGCCTATACCATTGGTATATCTTTTGAGACGCTTCCAAATTCTAAAAGTTGATCTGGATATTCATCAAGGATCAATTCGAAGAAATGAAACGACTGCTTCCACAAAAGAAATGATTGATGAGGATGATGTAAGTACATTTTGTAGATATTTCAACAGAAAAGGTACGAAGGATGTTGTAGTATTTCGTTTATCTCAGTATATTTATTTTTATTTGATTATTAAACGAAAAAAGCAATACCGTTCAATATTAATTGTAACAAACACAAAAATGGGAAGACCTATTTTATAGTTTTTTTTATATACGAGAGTACCCTAATTACTATAAAGTGCACTTTACTTCTATCGCCAAGTTAAAAGAGAACAAAGGAATTGGAAAAAAATTTGTACATATTTACTTCTATGCCACCCCCATGTATAATATCGATGACCAGTGATTACTTCATAACACACAAAAATGATACTCGATAAATATTTGCTGTACGGCCTCAAGGCATTTTTTTAGTAGTAGTAGTGGAAAGTGTTTAAACTGAATATTTAGTACTAAAATATTAATAGTTGTTAAAAAAAAATCCATTTTCTTCTAGCAATGTTAACAATATTGATCCGATACGAGTGTTCAAAATTAGTACTAAATTTATAATTTTTAGTGCTGTAATTGGTTTTTTATTATTAAGGTCCCAACGGAATTTTATTCAAAACGAACAATACACAGCGGTGTTTATTAGAAATTATTTTGTTATTGAAGGGTCCTTTCTGATGTGACATAATGTACCAAAATGTTATAAGGTAGTACTAAATTTCGGAACTTCATAATACATATGAAAATGTCTATTAAATCTGTTCCGCCATTAGCATGCACGTTGAAGTTATTTTAAGTAAAACTGGGTGTACTAAGGCGAAATCAGACCAATTTTGATGAGAATATTTTTTTAATTTTTAAAATTATATTCTGACTTACAAACGAACGTTATCCCAATTATACACAGTAGATCCAAAGGTTGTTATAAAATCATCATCATCATCTTGTCTTCAACCCACTTCTTCCCTCTCGCTTTAACATCTTCGATGAGTGTTTGACGCCACGTAGCTTTGGATCGTCCTCATCTGCAAGCTCCCCCTTTGCTATATGTTATCGTCGAGTTTCCGCAAAGTGTGTGTTCACGAAAATTTGGATGCGATTCGTAATTTTCCAAGTTTCACCGAGCCGTACAGCAAGATCGAGAGACAATTCGTCTTTGTTATAAGATATTAGTCTAATATGGTTACGTTATGATCCATATAATAATAGTAAGACAAAAAAAACTTGGATTTAAATTTTTAAAAAATGGCAGTAAGTCAAACACTTGGATTTGGATTTTTAACAGGATTATCAACAGCATCGATATAAGAAATGTGCTGCAGTAAAAAGTAAGTTTTCTCATAAATACAGGCTCTTTCTACGTGGCGGCTAAATGTTCTCCGTGTTATATCGAAATTGATGGTCGGAGACTGCAAAAAAAAATTAATAAAGTACAAATTATTAAGTACTTATTACCTATGAAAAGAGGGATTTTTCTAAACACAAATTCTATACATACTTAGCAGTGACGGCTCGTGAGAATTATTGATTCCATCATCATGGGACAATTTAAAAATAAAAACTTACGTCATTTTGATGGAAGAAAATGGTAAAAAATTGGTTGTTTATCGAACATCTTGACCGTTTTTTAGGCGGTTTTTTAAAAAGTGACACAATTTTGAACTTTCCTAATACTAAAGATATGGTTTCCAGCATTTTTGCCAAATAAATTTTTTGAAAAAAATCAACCCTCTGAAAATTTAAAATAATATAAAGAAAAAACGTTTAAGATGTTCGGTAAACAATCAATTTTTTACCATTTTCTTTCATCAAAATGACGTCAATTTTTTTTTAAATAGTCCCATGATGATTAGATCGATAATTTTCACGAGCCGCTACTGATATTTAGCAACTTGGTAACAAAGTTAATTTTACAAACAAAAAATGTTGTGTACGATATTTAATTTTTAGATGTAGAAATAAAATATTGTAAAAAAACAATTTGTACATAAAATTTAGCAATACTAATATGTGGTATCTATTAATTAGTGTCTTTTGTGTTAACTCCTACTTATGTATACCTAACATCACACTAACTTTGGTATATGCTTTTTTCAGACATAAATTCAATGCATTTTATTAATTTTTTTAATTTTTACTTTTACTACATTACATTACTAATAATAACAAATTACAATAAAAAAAAAAAAACTAACTCACAACTAAAAATAATGTGTTCTTTTCATTTATTAATTGCAATTAAAAGGTGTACAGTCCAGATTTGCCTCCCTCTGACTCATTGGCCGCAACGCGATTCACTATCGGAGATTTCGATGTAAGTTTCATGAAGTATACTGTAACTTTTACAAAAAATGATTTCTTTTATTCTTAGTTTTTTTGATTTTTTGATTTTTTTTCTCTTTTTTTTTGTAATAATTTCCTTTTTCAAAAATGACTACAAATTTATTTCTTGTTTACAAACCAAAAAAAAAAAAAAAAAATTTCTGTTTCCAATTGGCATTACTAATTTGATTTTCCCTTCTATTTTATTTTCCAATTAGGTAGATTTAATAAGTTAATTAGCTATTTCTAATTAATGAAATTAAATTCTCCGGTAATTGATATGGAATCTCTTTGAAAGTTATAGACGACAAACGATCGACGAAGCAAATCTACCACTGACAACTAACTAAATTTTTGACAATACGGTAACTACTTCCACATTGTCTAATTAATAAATTTTCGTTTTTTTTTTTTTTTTAATGAATCAACGCAATTTCTCGATTATTTTGATCAAATACAATTTCAACATATTGTGCATGTTTGTTATTAATATTGCATGTTGCACTTTTTTTTTTCTTTTTTTTTTCTGTCAATATGGAATGCATTTTATTGTTTATGTTGGATATTTTTTAACAAAAATTGATGAATATGTGGGAACGTTTAGTAAGAATTTTTTTTTTTTTATAATTTAAAATAATTTATTTTCATCGTCTCAAATACTCACCACTCAAATGTTATTTATCACTTTTTGTAAATATTGTGTGAGCTGATTTCATTTCAAAACCAATGTCAGTTATTGTACAAATATGGGGTAAGTTTTAACACTCATCGAAAAATAAATTTCTTTTAAATTTCCTATAAGCGTGACTATTGCGGGTCTGCATTCCCTTCAAATTTTGATTCAATAGCAATTTTCTGATTGATTCACGATAGATATAACAGGTAGTAAATAGATAAGTCAGCAGTGTCGTAGGTATGACTTTTTTAAGGCAGTTAGAAGAAGGTTTATAGGTTAATTTGATAGTTATTCAGAATAGAGTACATTATTCCAGTAACGTAGCGTGGATTTTATTATTGCCTATACTATGTACCTATGAAATTCGTACGATTATCCACATAACTCCCTTAATTTTTGAAATATTTTTCTTATTTGCAATTTTTTTTGCCTTATAAATTTTTTCGGTTTTCTAACAAAATATTGAGAAAATCATCAAAGTATGCAACTTAAAACTGGGTATTTTGTAAGCCTAATTATCCATAGAGAAATTGTCTTGTAGAACAACTTGTCAGTTTTGAGTTGCAAATTTTGATGATTTTTTCGTTATTTTGTTAGAAAACCGAAAATAATTTATAAAACAAAAAAGATTGGAAATAAAATTTTACTGGAAGTACGATTATCTTTATCAGAATATTGAAACAATTTATGGAGTTAGAAGGATTATAGTAAGAATTTCAAATGTACTTTGTACAGGCAAAAATAAAATCTACGCTACGTCACTGCATTATTCAATTATATATTATAAGGATATTAAAAAATTGCAAGTGTTGAAAGCTAAGGGACAGATATTGAAACTTAACTCATTTGTGCCCACAAGGTTTTTTTTGTTGAATGATTATTAAATTAGTGCATTTCAATAAAGATATAATGGAATTTATCATTGGGTCGTTTACGACCCGTTGGGCACAAATGGTTTAATTTAAAATTAGCCTACTCCTATTGAAGTGTTCTCTAAAATCACTGTATATGTGTAATATATAACCTTTTCGTTAATTTATAGAGAAATATTATGAGGAATAAGTGACGGCTTTAGAGAAAAAATGATCCAATCATCATGGGACTCTTTCGAAAACAAAAAAATATTTTGATGGAAATTATTGTCCGTAATATTGTTTGGCAAAAAATGATGAAAAAAGTGACACAATTTTGAACTTTCTTATAACTAAAGATGTGATTTTAAAACTTTGAATTTTCATATTATTTTGAATTTCTAGCATTTTTTGCCAAATAGCATTTTTTGGAGAAGGTAACCCTTTAAGGTCTATACATTTTCAACATAAGGGTTGACCAAAAAGAATTAAAATACAACTAAATTTATTTAGAGAGTCATTCTTAATGTTTTTAGTGTATTAACTTAATTTTAAAAGTTAACCATTTTGATCTTTTCTAAAAATGAAAAATGTACGAAAATATTTTACAATTAAATTCTAAGAATGGCTTTTTGAAAACTCTTGATTAACCCTTTCATGTTCAAAATGCTGGAAATTCAAAATAATTTTAAAATACAAAATTTCAAAACAGTCAAGATATTTGGAGAATGCCCAATTATTTTTTATTAATTATTAAAAATAGAGAAAATTAAAAGAGAATACGCTTGTGCTCCTGTGTTCTTGTTTTATTACTTTTATGAATTAAATTAAAAAATGGAAATAATTTAGTTATTAAAGGAAAAAATTCCATATCTTTTCCCCTTAACAAGGGTTCGGTCAAAATTTTGACTTTTTCCAAAAATGTACCACTTCAAAAATTGATTGTAAAGTACTTCTATTAAAATGCATTAAAAAATGGTAATGAGTGACTTAAGGGCTTTGAAAAAAAAATATATTAAAAAATGAGGTGGGGTGATTAAAAGTAAAAATTAGCGATAAATTCTTATTTCTTAATCACAAAAAATAATTATTCACACATGTATTTGTTTTATTTATTGTATTTTTATAGCCTGTATGTGTAGTTTTATTATTAAAAAAAATATTTCTTGAATGTTTAGGTAAGTAGGTATCAATCATGAAACAAAATGTTAAAATTGTGGTTAGTTTAACGTATAAAAAACTGTGTAACTATTTTATGTACATACATATGTAAGTGTTTATTACAATGCAGCTTCTTCTTAAGAAAATACCATTTTATTTCACCTTATTTAATGAACATTAATTGCTTTAATATCTATCGTCATCATACATAATTCATATTCAATTGATAGAATTTTAGTCAAATACCATTTATCAATATATTAATGGGACGATTGTTTTTTTTTTATATTTTCAGGATGATGATGACGATGATTTTAGTGGCCCAGCCATCGGTGGTCGAATTGGTGTTCGTAGCGATTCAGACGATGAAGACGAACCACCGATGATGGGCAATATGCGATCACAAATGCGAACACATTTAGCAGTGCCCAATAAAAAACCGTTCAGTATGGAAGTAATAGATTTTTAACTAAGTTTTAAGGTTAGTTCTTAATATTAAAATGTAACAAAAGAAAAAAAAAATATTAAGTGCTACTAGTGCCAGAGAATTTATTTAGTTGTAAGAATTATAAAAAAAAAAGTGATGCTAAAGAGACATAAAATATAGGTAATAAGATCGTCGTCGTTTTTATATAATAGTAAAAACTATTTTTTTATTTAAAACAAATACAACAACACAAAATTGAACGTATAATGGAAAGAAAATGGAAGTCCAAATATCTATTTTTATTTTTTTTTGTATTTATACCTGGTATTTTTAATTATTTTTTTAGTTTTTTGTTTTTTTATTTTATGTTTTTTAATAGTTCAAGTGGTGCTCTGAAATTCATCGTTGTTATCGTCAAATCTAATATTAAATTAATATATTATACATATACTGATTATTATTAAATATGGTACAATTTAGGCGTTACAAAAAGTATTTTATTGGTGTATTTTTAAAAAAAAAATAAATATAAAAATTAAATGAGCGTTGTCAATAATGTTTTCTAAAATGTAACTATAAATACTGATTGATGAAAGATTAAGCTAAACACTAAGTTGAACTTACTAGACATTGTAGGTTTAAATTGGTGCGGTTTTTTTCTTTTTAAAAAATGATTTTCACAGTAAAATTTCTAAAAAATTATTCACTAAATTAAAAAATTAAGCTAAAAACTAAGTCGAACTTACTAGACACTGAAGGTTTAAATTGGCACGGTTTTTTTATTTTAATAAAATGATTTTTAATGTAAAATTTCTAAAAAATTATTCACTAAATTAAAAAATTCAGCTAAAAACCAAGTCGAATTTACTAGACGTTGAAGATTCGTATTGGCGCCATTTTTATATTTTTTAAAAAATATTTTTACAGTAAAGTAAAATTTTTTTTAAAAACATTCGCTTCAGAATTTCAAATTTTCAATTTGTAATGGCAAAGATTTCTTTTGTTTTTGTTTTTAATTAGAACCCAATGGACAAATTAACCTTAATGTAATTAAAAAGAAATTATAATTTTTCAATACTTAAAATGCAAATTTTAAAATAGATACGAATATCATTCAGGGATCGATTTATGTGACGTCAAAAAAATGGATGCGCAATTATTGACTGTTTGAAAATAAAAAATAAAAATATATTTAATAAATATAATGATACTACATAGAAAACATTATTGACGTTGCCCCTTTCTCTTAAACTTAGAAAAAAAAAACCGACTTACCTACATTTGTGATTGTTGATTGATGTTAATTGACTAAACTTAAGTAGAATTTAGAAAAATTTATCGCAATAATCTAAAAGAAAAAAAAAAAGAAAAACGAATAAAATTGTCAAAAAACTTTACAATACGAGGACAAAATGACAATTTTATGTAAAGTAAACTAATTGCGATGTAAAATCAATATTTCTAGAACGCTTATGATGTTTTACTTTTGTTTTGTTTTTTGGAAAATAATACACTAAAAAAAATCTATCATTAATTTAACAGAAAATAAAATAAAAAAATAATGCGAGTTACTTGATATGTAAGGATATTAGTTATTTGTAAATTCAAAGAAAACATTTAACGTTTAACGTAAAAAAAAAGAAAATTTAGAAAAATTATTTGTAATGTATGGTAAGTCTTCAACAATAATTAAAAAATTGTGATGCTACTTAGGAAATTAGGTTAAGTTTACATCATCGAACATTACTAAATATGAAACGATGTCTGCCCAAAGAATTTTTGTATTGTTTTGCTATTTATTGTTTTGTCGTTTATTTTTGGAAAAAGTATTTGTAATGTTGATTGATGAATTTTGCGTGTCTGACTAATTGATCTATTGTGTTTAGATTAATAACGTTTTTTTTTTATTTAATAAAGAAAAAATCAATTAACTATACGAATAAGGTTCAATTAGTAATTTCGATTATTGATTGCCTTTTTTTAAAAAAATCTTTTTATCACCTCTTATAATGAAAGTTTTTCCATTCTTAAAGAACACTACTGTCATACATTTTTAGACTGCCTGATGAACTCTTTAAACTTTTTAAGGACGAATTTTTGATTTTTTAATTTATTTTTTCTAATTCTAAAAGATATTGTTATGGTAAATAATGATAATTTCAAATGCAATAGTAAATCTACAATAAATCTGTCAATATCCTGTTAGATACTCTTTTGTGGCAACATCCAAATCGAATAATCTCTTAGTTTGTATATCGATGGTTATTTGATAAAAGCTCCCAACATCAATTTTTTCAAAAATGGTTTTTTTATGAAATCTGGTAATTTTGGATATTTTACACTATGTGGCATCAATAATTTACTAAATTTCCCCGGTCTTTTAACGTTCTCTTCAATGAAATGCTATACAAAAATATTTTGTTTTTTCTCTCCCCTGAAAAATGAGGGTTAGGGCCTTTTGTCAAATAACCATGGAAGTGTCAAATTATATAAATATGTAGTAGTACCTGCATCGCAATAGCAGTGGCGAGGCATCAGATAATGTGAGCATGTGAGCTTCTGTTACACATAAATTCTTGTTACACATATATCCTTGGCTCATAAAACAAAAGTTTGGATCAGGATAAAATAGTTTTGTTCCTAGATATGTTTGATAAATTCACAAAGATCTCTGTTTGATTGTAATCACTGTAGTCTGCATGCAATAAGCATAATTCTGTTCAAAATTCACAAAACTGTTTGTTTCGTGTGTACGGAACGCCTACATGCTACATAGAGAAAAATAATATTCAGAATTCATTCTTTTTTGGTTTTTTTTTTTTTTAATATTCTTCATATGTCTTCTTCAAAAATTACTTAAATAATTAATTACGGTCATTGCCGACAACTCAAAGTCGCTCAAGCAAGAAAATACAAAAAAAAAAATATTTTAGAGGAACTTTATTCGTATTAAATTAAAATTAACATATCAGCATCTGAGAAATTTTATATCCACTTTTAAACAATTATTTTCGATTAAAAAATATTTGTAAAAAAAATTAAAAAAATTAGAAATTCTTATTGATCACAAAATTTAAATTTTTTTTTTATTTTGAACATTTTAAAATTATATAAATGAAATTTAAAACTGTACGAAATTCTATAGACTGTTATACAAATATACAACCAAATATAGACCGAAACTTATGTCAGACAATATTAAACTAAACTAGATAGAAATGCATTTTAATTTTTCATAAGAAGACATTCTAACAATTCATAAGAAGACATTCTAACAATTAACAAAAACCATCTAACAATAGTAACTCTGGTAAACGTGAACGGACTCAATTCATCAGCAAAATATTAGTGTTTTTGTGAACTGCATTGATTGAACTCAGAGGCCATATTCCGGGCTACATTTTAATTTCAATTTGATGAATGGTACGGGGGCAAAAATTGATCATGTCCGAAGAAAACTCTGCCATTTTAACACAGATTCTCATTACAGCAGTCATACAATTTTTTTATTTTTTGAGGTAGGCGAGATATGCTAGATACATATATGAAAAGATTTCAACATGTTTTTAACAATGAGAAAAAATGTAGATATTATTTTAAAAAAAAGCCCTGGGTTTAAATTTAAAATAAAAAAAAATCGCCGACTGATTTATTGTCCACAATTTATTCCAGGTTTTAAAATGAAAATAACTAATTTCTTATCAAAATATAGTCAGACGCTATTTATGTGTATTAATTTTGAAAAAATTAGGCATTTTTTTGTTTTAAAAAAAAAGAAAGCAACATTTAAAAATACAAAAATTCTTATCAATAATAAGTTTTAGGTTTTTTTTTAATCGTGATCCTAATAAACATAAATCTGTTCAAAGTGCTTGATGACTGACTAAGATTTAAAATAAAAATTATAAATAATTTTTTTCAATACTCAAATTTAAATTTTTGAATTTTTTTAGAGATACGTATCTTTACTCAAACCGTTTCAATTCATTTTTAAAAACCACAGAAGCTTATGCTTGAATTTTTTAAAAGAATGCCAAAAACAACATGCGCAAATTAAAATTTTCAAAATTTAGCAAGTTTAGATGTATTTGATGGAGATTTTTAACAACTAAAAATATAAAAAAAATCATCCAATTAGCCAGACACAAAATATTGTTATTCATTTTTAATTTACATCCAAATTCATCTAATTTCAATTTATCGAACAAAAAAAACCAAAAATTAGTTGAATTATTGTTAGCGGAAAAAACCCAAAATTATGTACCCATAACCCCAATGCAGCATTTACAATATAAATTGTCTGCAATGTCTTAAAATGCTGGTAGCTAACAAAAATTTAAAAATAAACAAAAATCACAGGAAAATACTAGCTTGTTATTTAAAAAAAAAAAAGTCCTAAGAATGACTCTAAATTATATTAAGCAAAATACAGTAGGCTCAAAATTTAGCATTTAAGTCGTACATTTATAAGTTTATGTGAGTATATGATTTGTTGGTACAAAATCAATTATATAGTGACAAAATACAAAATCTAACAGAAACCAAAAAGAGAAAATTAAAATTAAAGTAAATTAATAAAAGCCATGACTAATTTAAAATATAAAAATTAATTACAAAATATTTAAAAATGCTGTGAATATTAAATTTACGGTTATTTAAATAAAAAAAATTATTTAAAATAATTTTTATTCATAAATTAGGAGATTGATAATTTAATATTTAAGATTTCATGTCTTATTGTCGTATATTAATTCCACTATAATCTACATATAAGGCGAATTATACATAATATATGTATATGTACAGTGAAGTCTGTCTAAAATGAAACTTATTTAAGACGAAAACCTTTCTTAAGATCGACATTTTTTTCAATACTGTCATTTTGCACGTATATATTTTCAACCTGTTTAAGACGAAAAACTGTTTAAGAAATTTCGCCCCGTCCTTGAGGTTCCGCCTTAGACAGGTTTCACTGTATAGTGTATGTGTATGTATAAAAGAAATTTACAGGCTTGAAACTATGGAATCGAAAAATTCCAACATTTAACTGAATTTGAGAAGCATAAAATAATGCTTAAGAATGCACCCATCCACGGTAGATACGTTTCACAGAAAATCGTGTAAACCCAAATCGTGCAAAACGAGACAGAGGTTGTATATAAAAAAGAAGGATTAGAATTACATTCTAAGCCGTTTAAATTGAGTCATAATTGAGAATACATATAAGGAAAATTCGTAGATACCATGTAAAATGAGACAAGGATTCGAGATCGGTTCCACTGAATGTATTGTCGAAATAAAACACTAAATATTTCTTTTTATTTGAAAGCCGTGTTAAGGCGAAACCGTGTAATTCAAGTGCAGTGAATTTCGAGGGATGGGTGTAATTAACTAATAAATATAAACTATTCAAAAGATTTAGGATTAACTGAAGATTTACTCTATTCAAGTACTGAAAAATATATTTTCCATTGATTTTATTCAAAAAGTTGCTATACAGAAAACGACGTTATATTTTGTTCGCAAAAATGTTATCTCTTATTTTACGTTTACACTTAAAAAAGCTTTTTCCAGCCTCGTTTGTAAAACAATTAATTTTTGAATAATTTATAACTCAAAAAGTCAAAAAAAAAAATTGTATACATCAGTTATACAACATTGGTTACCTAAAAGACAAAAAAATTCTAGCAAAAAAAATTAAAAATTCAAAAATTCTCAAAAATTAAATTAAAAATATTTTTTTTTAAATTTAGTTTCTAAATATTGAACACAAATAACTAATAATTCAAAAACATTTTATTTTAGCCTACTGATTGTGTGATATTAAATTATCAAACTTCTAAATATGTTTTTTTTTAATATTTATTTTTATTTTTATTTTATAATAATTATAAGTAAATTATGTAGAAAATATAAATTTGTATGTAACCAGTTTATCATTAGTAAATATTTTAAGTAAATAAAAAGAATTTTAATTGAATTCTAATAAAAGCAGCATAAATTAACATTACTTTTTTTTGGATTAGAACATATAACTTTATTTTTATGTTGCTATTTATTAGGAGAAAATTATTTATTTCTAAAGTATAGTACCTACCTATATAATTGTAAATAAAAAGAAAAAAAAATATTATTTTTAAAAATAGTAGATAAATAGTTGTTTAATAGGTTTCCTGCAAAATAAATTTGTTAAAATATAAACTTTGCAAAAACTCCAAAAAATTGAAAGTTATTTTGTGTGGAAGGTTTTTTTTTCTTAAAAAATTAAAAATTAAATTTTAATAAATAATTAAGATTGGCGCAAATTATACTAAAAAGTGTCTGTTGAATTGTACAAAAATGTTACAGGATCCACATACATATCTTCAAATGTCCAAAAAAATTAATTAAATTTTAATGAATTTTTTCAAAAATTAGTCGACAAAAGGTAAAAATTCTCATCTCACAACATAATTTCAAATTGAAGAAATGAAGAAAAAACCAAATCCCTTTTTTAAAGGAAAAATTAAATTTTCTACCTGTCCGAAGTCCCACAGGTGACAAATTGGCGGTAATTTAAAATATCTGTCTACAATTTTATAGACAAGAAACAATAATATTAACAATAATATGGTTTGCCAAATCTTTTGGTACCAAATTTAAACAAAAATCTATTTTTGGGTGGAATGTTTTTATTTTCAAATTTATCAATTTATTTAATGACGGTCCCCACAAAATACTTTCAATTTTTAGCGTTTTTTTTTCTGCAAAAATACATATTCAACAACGCACTAAAATTGTATTTATTATAAAATAAAATATACCAACCTAATAGTTATTTCAATGATTCATATAATGTATTTACAGAAATGCTTCCAATTTAACCAAAAACCAAAAACCAAAAAAAAAAGAAAATTTAACAAACCAATAACAATATTTTCTTATTTAATATTTATCTATAGAAGAGTAGATAATATTTTAAAAAAAATATATTAAAAACCATATATAGAAGAAAGATGGAAGCACTTTCATTTATAAACCATAATTTGGCATAACTAAGTAGATATATAAATAATAACCCCCGTTTCTGGCTCCAAGGACAAATATTGAATTTTTTGCTATGAAATCGTAACGTTGTTTGCCACATAACAATTTGTTATTTTATAATAAAAAATCGAAAAAGGGGATCAATAAATTCTTTAAATTGTTTGCCCATCACAAATACAATTTATGATAAATATTGCTTAAGTCACACACTTGTCATTTGCCATTAACCTTTTTATTAGTCATAGAATATAAAATTATTTATGGAAAACTAATAAAATATGTATCGGAAATGACTTGGGATTATGGTAAATGAAATAACGACCAAAAACATTTCCAATAAGTGGAATGAATGAATTTTTTTTAGGATTAAAATTAAGTTACGCCATGTTTCAATTTGTTGTTTTAAGGCACAAATGTATAAATGGCCATAATTGTATAATTGGCTTGATTTGATACCCCAACACCAACAAGTACCTATACCTAGTTATATAAATGTGTTTCTTCTATAGTACAAAGGCAATGGTACAGATATAGAAAAATATGAGAAAATAGTTCGGAATCCACTTTAAAATATAAATTCTTTATTTATTTTTTTTGTTTTTTTCAAATGTCTTATTGAAACACATTTCTTGGTTTTATATTTTTTAACTTAGTAATTCTAATTTCTAATATAATACAAGACAGCATTTTATCACCCTAATTACTATGTCTTCTCGTGACGTTCGATCAGTTCTCCGTGTTGCCAACTATTAATATTATTTAAGTTCAACTCGTACTACAACACGTTTAAAGTATAAAGTGTCAGAAATACATTTAGTAGACTTAAAATGTTGTAGATCTCCTATGGCACATAATTTTCATTTGTCCTCTGTTAGTCTATTTCTATTCTATAAATTATTTAGTGAATTGATGTGGAAAAAACCCTACAGAAACTATTTTGTTTGTTCGCCATTTGTATTGTCAACAGTGTTGCCAAGCAAAAAAAAAATAAAAAAATATTAAATATAAAGAAATAATTAAATTTAAATAAAAAAAATATTAATATTTTAATAACAAAAACTAGTAGTTTTGGGCAAAATTAGTAGCCTAGGAGTAGACAAGTAGAACTCCTGGGAAACCAGTGTTGTATTTGTGATATAGACTGGAAATTATAAATTACCGCCTAAGTTCTCTAGTTGTAACCTCCAACCTTCTTGAGGACAAAATTACCTCCAAGAATGGTAAAATTCTTCAAAATATTGTTTGACTCTCTCTCTTTCTCTGTCTCTCCCTCTTTCTCTTTCTCTGTCTGTCTCTCCCTCTTTCTCTCTCTTTCTCTATCTCTCTCTCTTTTTCTCTCTCTCTCACTCTCTTTCTGTAAGCATGGAGACTTAGATCGTTAGCAATTTTACAATTTCAATATAACTAGCAGCGACATGATTTACGTGAAAAATTCAATATTCATCTCTGGTTTCCATCTAAATTCACTGAGAAAATCAATTAATTTACATTGTAAATATTGTACAGCACTATTTATTTTCTCAAAAAAAAAAAAAAAAAAAAAAACTTTAAAATTAAAATTAAAATTTTATTACTTATTTTCTGTGTGGAAATTTTTAATTTTTTGCCATTATTCGCATAAACATGTATATAATGAGATACATAAATATGTTTTCTAAAACGATAAACAATAAACATATAAAAGTGATAATAAACAAAAAATATATTTTCTAAAAACAAAAAAACAAAAAAAACAAAAAAACTCAAAAAGAAAACCAAAAATTGGAGACTTAATTTGTACTAATGCAATTATGTATATTTTACAGCTATTTTTTTTGTTGATGATAATGTTGTACGAATACAAATTTAACCAAACTTGTGTTAAATCAAAATTATTATTAAATGCAATAAAAAAAAAATGAGTTATCTCTGTAAATCATACGAAAAATAAAAAAGTAGTTGGTTAAGACAAAATTGTGGTTTTGTTTTTTAATTAAAACTAATCCGTCCCTATTGTGACAAATATTTTCTCATATAGATTTTTTTTTTTTTTAAGATTGGGAGGAGCAAGTATGCGTACTAAACGGAGGCTCAAAAAGATGATCGTACATTTCAGATAAATTCATTCGTCTCAGAGATATAGACTAGCCATCTTAATGATCCTCAGATTACCATAGCTACGTTCAGAATACACAACATCCCTTAATCTATACTATATTATTCATGTGCAAATGAGAAATCTTTCTCTTTCTGTTCTTCTACAATTTTATATTTTCTCTTTTTTCTCATTTTACGTTTAATTAAGTCAGCGATTACCCCCTGTGCTATATTAATTTAATCTTTTGGCATAAAAATGTAGTTTAAGCCATCGTTTAGATAAAATCCTCCAGTTTCTAATTCGACCGAATTGTTTGTGGAATAAATCCAAAATTAGTTTTAATAAAAACGAAATCATTTTTAAGTTCTCTTGATAATAAACGTTTTGCTGTTGTTATGGAAGTTCATTTTCATCAAGGGCTTCTAAAACTAATGGATTTTTTTCATAATAGTTACAATAATAATTTGCAGCTTGAATTCATTTTGGTCAACGCGTTAATAACTACTGGCTCCAGTGGTAATAAAATATTATAGTGACAATTTCTTTAAATAATTAAACCTGAGAGGGTGCTTTTAAAAATATTTAGAGCGTGAATTTAAAAAAAAAATTAAATTGGGTTAAATAGACATCAAAATATTTATTTACTCGTATAATAAAAATTTCAAAATAGTCAAAAACAAATGTTTGTCTTTTGAACCGAAATTACTTGAATCGAATTTCTACATATTGAAAAATAAAATATGCTGTCGAGATAAAAATAGTGATTTATTTACTTTTCCGATCCCTACTTATGATTATGTTTTTAAAAAATGATTTCCCTCATTCAAGTTGAATGGTTGTTAACAGTGAAATCAAATAATAAATCTAACAATATTCTTTTAAGCTTATTTTAATAATAAATGCAATCAATAAATATTAATCACACATAATATAGTTTTAGTAATCTAACAAAGTAATTTAATGCAAATTATTATAATAGTGTAAAGACAAGATTTCTTTACACATAACGGCATAAAATATCCTTATCACTATGCGATAAATTCATTGCTAATTTAAACAGTAACGTCTTCAACAATGGTTAATGTCGTTCAACATAAGACACTTGTACAATGTTGCCAACAGTAATAGTAAAATTAATGATCGGCGATCACATGATTGATTTATCTTATAGAATATTTGCTATGATATTGGCATATTCTTCACGACATTTTGCTGTATGTATTTGTTCTCCTATATTGTACTTAAACCGGTCCAGTTCCATCTGTTTTCTTCCAATATCTCGTCTTCCTTCAATTTTTCATTCCACAATAAGTTGCAGTAGTTCGCATTTTGTGTCGTGCTTGGCGACGTTTGATAGTGGACAGAATTTTTTTTTCTTTTCCTAATCTCCTTAGGAGCTCTACATTTGCTACTCTCTCTGTCCGAGGAATTTTTTCATAACCGTCGGTGAATTCACTGTGTAATAGTAATTCTGGTGTCGACGATTATTCTTGTTTTTTTATTTGCTATAATTAATTTCAATAGTCAGTATATTTCAATGGCGGCTTGTTGATTCCATCATCATGTCACTATTTTTAAGAAAGTCATTTCGATGAAAGAAATTCTCACGAACCGCAACTGGTATATTTAATAAATGTCGATAATAATTCAATAACTTAACATTGATTACAAAATTCTATTTATTGTACAAATACCATCAAGAGCGTTAAAAGGAAATAATAACAATGTATAAAATGTAATTAATTAATAGTACATATATGTAGGTATGTAGGTATTTCCACTAATTGTCAACCAAGCAATTATCCCATAAAATCTAATTTACATATATACAGGGTGTCCCACGCATATGTCACATTAGGAACTTTAGTGGTTTTCTAAATTTTTTGGACAAAAAAATTTAAATGTTGAATTTAAGAATCTGTAAAATGGAAATCTTAGCTTTCAGACAAAATAAGAGTTATTAAAATTTGTTATTCCCTTTCCCTCAAAAAATGGAAAAAAATGGAGTCCGCTTAGTCCCTTCACCAGGCCAGTAAATTAGCTGGTGAGAAAAAGAACGTTGATTCTTATTCCCGTAAAAGCGAATGTTTTCTTGAAATTCTAGAATGTTAACTATACTCACCTTGGCGACCTGCAAGCTATGCACATCGCGTTCCGGAATCTGATGGAGCGGATTTCTCGGGATCACCTCTGAATACAGTTTGGACTCGTGTTAACTTCACGCTAACCTTTTTTTTTAATTCCTTCACTTCTCTTTAGCACGATCTATTTTCACCCTTCTCTTCTCATTAAATTATTTTAAACTTCATTCAACAATTCATTATTTTTTACCTTTTTTAAAAATCAAAAACCAGCCAATTCCTCATGCCTTCACAATCTCTTACTTTAGCCAGCCATTCCCTTCTGCCCTCTACCTCCCTTTTTTTCCTTCCTCCCTGGTCTCTATTTTGCCCAAATCCGTATGACTGTGGTGACTGTTGCTAGGAATTAAACTCATGTAGAAATGAGGTGTACTTCTAATGGCGTACAAATATCGAATCTGTTGGTGCGCAATATTGTACGTATTGTACGTAGGCCAAAAAAAAATATGTCAAACTTACCTTTAGATCACTTCGGCTTTCTTATTCTCTCTCAAAAATTCGATCTTACTTAATTTTTTATGATGGAGAAAGGAAAAGTTCTTACAAATTGGCCCAGTAGTTTCTGCATAATCATCATTTTGGAGAAATCTGCATGGACACCCTTTATTACTGTACGTACATATATATACAATATGCACAGTACAAATATTCAATATTTACTTACGTTTAAAAAAAAAAACAATAGTCTGACTTTAGAAATTGAATACAAGTACATTACATGAAAATAGGTTTAAATCAAATTTTGACATTTTGTGACTCAGAATTTCACAATTTTATAAATACCTAAATGACCAATAATCAATTCAATAGAATAATAATTTAATGTTTATGTTATCGATGCTGTCAATATCAATGAATTAATTTCATTACCGCAATACCAATTTAATAAAATTGATAAAAATTTTATTATTTATTAATTAGATGGATAAGCCAGGACTTAAAACAATTTTATATAAATATAAACCAGAGAACAAGAGTGGCGGTAAGGTTGATTAGATAAAGTGCACACATAAAGATTGAGATTATTTTTCTGTTGCAATGCAAGATTATTTTGTTTGTGTTTTTTGTTCAATTAATGGATAAAATAAAAAGCATAATTTCAATAATTGGTAGCGCCAGTGAACAGATCCTTGTGTTACAATATTTTAAGGCTCTTTATCAACGAAAATAAACCAAAGAAAATTGAAGATTTAAAAAATTAACATGAAAGCTGGACGTTTTTATTTTGCAAAATAAAGTTAAAGTTTGTTTGGTTTCCTCAAAAAAATTCATTGATTATAAAAATTGGCTCAGTGGTTCCGATCTGAAGTTATGAATTTTTTTAAGTTTACAGTGTAGATTAATTTTTGAAAACTCGAAACGCTTTACTAAAACTACATTTCCACAAAGTATTATAATTTTCTTATTTCATCTTGTTATAGTTAGATAGTTAGTAGTGGTGGTAACATATCCGTCTCGCCGAGATCCACTAGTGTCCATAGCGTTACCACTTACAGTTGCCTATGTCGCTCCTACTACGGTTACGATTTGGGAATTGTACTCGAGTGTAGCCTGTTTCCATTGCGAATCTTGTGAGGCTTCCCATGTGTTATATGTCGAGGCCGCTCTTAGATTGTTTACAAAGTAGTCTCGCTCTCGCAAGGGCTGTTTTAGCAAGAGGATATTTTTTTTAGAATTACTTTTCTAAATGAAATCATCATGTAGATAATTTTTTTTTTAATACGAAATTAAATTTGGACATTTTTTGCTTTAACATGACCTTTTCTTAAATTATGTACAAGCAAAAGGAAAAATTAGTCTTTCTATCTTCACATATCAAATGAGAAAACCAACTATGTTCTTTATTATACATCGTTTGTACTTAATACGTAGTTGCCATAAATTTATAATTATCTATGTATAATGGCACCTTAACAATATACACTACAACCAGGACCGGTTCTTCCATCGTGAAAGTGGCGCACAATCATTTGCGCATAAATCGTAAAATCATTGCCTCTTTGACATTTTTTGTAAAAAAGCATTTAAAAGTTTTTAATATTGATGTGATATGTAAAAATCCCCAAAAACAGAAACTGTGACGGCATGTTTCTCAAGATTTTCATTAGTTATATTGAATGCCGTCAAAATCTACCTTCACGGCAATAACTCTAAGCTCAACTAATTTGTTGTATTCAAGCACTATTTCTGTAAAAACCCAATTTAATATTTTAATATTTATATTTATATTTATATTTAATATTAAATTACACTCTTCAAAATCTAGACAAAACAATTTTTCTTTGTTCTAATTTTGACATTAAACATTATTTAATGTGAATGTGTGTGTGTATTGAACCCTCACCTCACGTCACTCACTAGGATTGCAAGCAAAAAGTTTTTTTAAAAAAAATTACACAAGGGGCCAAAAAATTAACATAGATGCGGGCGGCCCTGACAACAACACACCGCTACACAAATGTTATACATATGTATGTACTTCAATTATGATTCAATTAGATTACAGATGTACATTATGGATAATAAACATGCAATATGCTCGTACCTGATGATTAATTATATTACTGATCGTGCACATTGTACAATAATTCACAAAAAGAAAACACTCAGATGTGTTACAACGAAATAAATGTTAGGCTAGCTCTAGAGAATTAATCCCACCACCAACCCAAATGAATAATTATGTTGAATAAGGATTTTTTAAATTTAGCAACTCCTCCTAATTACTCACTCTATCTATTCTATAGGTACTGCAAATTCAATTTATTTTGATAATTCTATAGCTCAATAATTGAATCTTATCTTTAAGATGTGAGGCTAAGATAATGTGTATTGTACTGTATAGTATAAAACACGCACGTTTTGATTATGAAAGTCCACCTGTACTATCAACACTAACTATTTAAGTATTATGTTTAGTGATGCAAAGTCACATTAGTTGAACCCATAAGTTGCTGATTAATAAAAAAAAAAAAAAATTAATATTGATGATGAGTCGGTGTGAGGATTTTTTTCCAAGTAAATTTTGCATTATTCATCATCATCGTCATCAGGCCATATAGGGGATATAGATCTACAAAGGCACCATTTTGTTCTTTTTATTGTCAAAGCTTTCACTTCCAACCACTTCTTCTGCGCCTTTTCTTGCATCGGCTATTACAGTGCGGGGCCATGTGTTTCTCATTTATTAGGATTTAATCATCAATCTTTTCCTAAATTCTTCATATTTAACCCTATCTAATTACCTCGCACCTATATTATACATTGTAATCACCTGTTTCAGATTTAGAATTTTGATGTTATGGTGTTTGATATTTTCCAAGTTTCGCACCCATACAGTAGAATCGATAGGCATTTACTATAGTTCAAAAAAAGTCCTCAATTTTAGGTTTCTGGAGATTTGTGGAGCATTCCAGACATTTCAGTTTTTTTGTAGATTCTGCTCGACACATTTATATTTATTTATTTATTTAGATAATTATTACTTAAACCTACTTATTGTATCCAGTTATATTTATTTTAATTGATCTGATGATCTCCATTGAACAGTTGAAGTGTTCTTTTTTACGGAAACCTTACAAATGGTCGCTATTTCACTGGCCATTTTTAAGCATTGCTATTTTTTTAGATAATTCATTTTATTGGTAACACATTAAATATAAGACTCTGTTCAAATTTCCATCATTAATTAATACAAACAAATTTAAAAATGAATAAATGAATGAATCTGGGTTAATAATCCATAGATAATGAAGTCGAATAAAAATACACTTAATCAAATATGCACGACGAGTTGAATTAAGTATGCGTTAAATAATAAATCAGATAAGCGTTTAATTACGAAATGGTAAGAAATTAAGGACATGTCGATAATATGTCTTATTGTGTAACTATCATAAATATTTTGTTTGTTTTTTCTTCTTTAGTGTAAAAAGTATGTTTCCTAGGATTTGATTTTTTCTGTTTTATTTAGCTTAAACCCAAGAACCCCCTCTTTAACCAAATCGGAGACCCCCTTCTTGCTTAATGCGTTACATAATAAATGGATGACTCTAGACTAGCCCTAATTGCATCCCATTTTAGAACGATCGGTAAGTGGCTATTTTAGAATTAAAGTAAATATCGTTTATAGTGACATTCCGGTTATATAGTGACCATTTTCATTCGAAATGGTTTGTTTTGTTTGAATGCTCATACAATCAACTATCGGATATAGTGACGTCGAAAACTCGCAGGGTATTAAACAAATTTATTTCTATTTACACCCATTCTTTAATGTGATCCATTAGACTTCTATAAGAACTTTTTTTTGTACAATACACCCTGTTATTGAGCGATTTTTACTTATTAATATCTATAGAAAAATTGCTTTATTGAAAATCGGTTATAGTGACTATTGCTTATAGTGACGAAATGTTCCCGGTCCCTTGACAGTCACTATAAACGATATGTACTGTACAATATTCTTGGCTATGGTGATTCATATATTTAGTAAGATGCAATTCCGTTCATGTATATTTTTGTTTAAACTTATTAAACTTAGACAACCCTTATTTGATTGATAATTTCCAACTACATTATGTAAGGTACTTGCGGGTAATAAGGCCTGTCGAGTAATAAGGCCTACGAAGCCAAAAACGTCTAAAATTGGCGCCCATAAATTAAAACTCCACACACACACATTCGTTAGAAGTAGACAAACTGATTCTTGCGATTTGTATATCGGTTGCTCCCTCGCCACCGTCAAAAACGTGGTAGATATCGTATAAATTGAACATACTGTCACTCAAATAATAATATTTCATAAAAAATTAAAATGTTTTTTAGTATGGCGGGTATTAAGGCCCGCTGGCGGTTATTAAGGCCTATCAATATGGTATCATGAGGAGTGCGTTGGTTTATTAGCAAATGACGTTGATGACTTTGGGTGCCCTGATGGCTGTTAAGCGGAATGTTGTCATGTTTTTCAATTATTTTATGTTTAAATTACTTACTGACTTACTGACTTACTGACTTACTTACATTACTGACCCGTGTTACAGGTACAATGTACACATTTATGCACATTGTACCTGGGACCCTTATTTTATAACACTAATAAAATGTTCATGATGACCCAAGCGAATGTTGAAGATGAAATGTTTTGTGACAGAGAGATTAGTTTAAGATCAGATTCTTAAAATGTAGGACAGTTAGTCAGTGTTCTCAGTTGTTTCTAATAAATATATTACTATAAATATAATTGTGGTTTATACTCCCAACACAACTCCACACAACTTTGATCGTGTCTATTTTGTCTGTACAATAAATATAATTGGGTAATTCGAATACAAATAATTAAAAAA
>JANSTT010019700.1:0-10942 GCA_026745375.1 Platyura marginata
ATGAGTATTAAGGGGCGTTACAAACTCCGTACCAAAGTTATAATACCCTTTAATTAACATCATACGGGTATAAAAATAGCAGTTGTGTGTAGAAAAAAGGTATAGAAAATTATCTACGAATGGTATAAATCAAACCCATTTTCTTATAAAATTGAGAAAAATTTTAAACTAAATATTGTACCTACCGCATATAAGATTTATTTATCAAATTGAAAGAGAAATTCTACGGAGATTTATGAAACACGATCTTTTCACTGGCATCTGACATATCATTTCGTATTTCCTTATTGTCTACTCAGTCTACATCTACACTACACTATAACAATACTTATGGTACATTATAAAAATATATTCTTTATGATGAAAGATTTCTATCAAAATCAAAAAACATCTAATCTATCACAATTGCAAATGATTTTGTAATGGTGCATTCAGGCACGAATAATAAAAAATAAAAAAAAAATTTAAAGAAAAAAAAAACACAAAATTAGTTTCAAAACAACAGAACGTATGAGATTTACTTGAATAAAATAATTGACTTGGTGGATTGGTTTTTTTGTTTTTGTTTAATATACGAATTCACTTGGGAACCTTTTGTTTTGGCTGCCTTTTTTACTAATAAAAATGACAAAAAAATTGTTTTAAATTGCGGAAAATTGTTTTACATAACAAAGCGGTAGCAAACAGATGAGTACATAATTTTCTTTTGTTTTAGTTTGATGATGATTTGTAATTGTTTGTTGCTTATTGTTCGATATTCATTGTTCTGTTTTTTTTTTCATCTTCAAGAGTGAAGAAAGATTTCATAATCCACATACCTACTACAATGATGACTGAAGACTTGAAATTTTTATAGAAATATTTGTAGAGAGGCACATGCCTATTATTATTATTTTAATAAAAGACTTTTTTTATGCAGTATTAATTACATATTTGCAGCTGAAAGGAAAAACTTTTTTATACAAATAATTAAGATAAATGTTAAGCATGGCCTATATTTCAGTTGTATGCAATGGTTTTGTTAAATAAATCTTTCATAAATAAATGCTACATGGCAGTGAGAATTATTTTTCGGATTCTGAAAGGGAAAACATTAAATGGGCATTGTGATTGTGGAAATTTTTTCTTTTGTCATAGTACATAGATCAGTAGATCCATATTTTGTAAAGAAAACCCTTAAACGGACGGAAGACGGATTGGGTAAGTTATCTTCCAGAAACTCTGCATTATACTCCTGTTATTCTTCATTTATTATTACAAAAGTCTTCCTTTGTTGTCAAACTTTAGGATTTCAAGTTTTAAAGCCATACTACAGAAATTTTCTCCATTTTCTAATAAAGATCTCTATGAATGCAGTGATGGAAACACCTTATGAGAGTTTTACATAAATGAAATCTAAAAACTTATTCTTAGCTTATTTATAATATTACCTTGCTATATGTACTTACTAATTTTATTGTACCTATTTACGTACATACGTCAGTTTTAAAATTGATTTTTTTTTACATCGGTGACGTCAAACCTTTCCGCTATTTGACATCACGGACGACAGGGCGACATTATTATATGGATATACCCACACCTAATTTAATTAAATTCGAAAATGTATATTGTCAAATAAATTGTTAAAATTAAATTAAGATATATATGGAGCCCGTTATTGCATCACAGCACTAAATTTCTATCAATTTAAAATTAGTATGACCTCACACAATCGATATTTATAAGTAATTTGCATATGAAGTGGTTTTTAGATATTTTTAGGAACAATTAATTTGCATGTCTCGCGCATTAATTGATTGGACAATAAATTTTCCTTTTATCACGATACCGGCCCAATGTGACTTTTATAGTGTTTTTTTGTAATAATACAAAAATAAAGAGACTCTTGAACGAATTTTATTGCGAGTTTTAAGGATTATCATGATATCCAAAATTCTTGAGAAGACTTATTGGAATTTTTATTCTTCTCTTATTTGAAGTTCTTTTTGCGGGAAATAATTTATATATTTATCAGTGTGTAGGTATATGATTCATTGCAGATAAATTTATAGGTAAATAAGTATAAAATTGAATTGTTCAAAAGCGTAGAGAAGGGGGAATTAATTTCATAATGATTTATCTAAACTAAAAGTCAGTTTTTGTTAAAATAATTTCGTCTATCGCTATTTTAACGATTCGGCAAGTATTCAGTCTACATATGCACGTGCCACAGAAGTATATAGGAGGTACGTATATATGTAGGTATATTAAATATCGATTAAGTAGGAAAAAATAAAGAAATAAGTAAGTTATTTGTGTGTTGGTATGCCCTTATATATGTAGATAACAATTTATACCTTAATTGCATTTAATAATAAGCAAATAGGTGCTGACATTTAACTAACACGATAAAAAAGAGGAAAATGCCAACGACAAAAATCTAATTAAGTTAACAAAACCTTTTATCAAACCCATGATAAAACCTTATCCGCATAGTCATTTTATGCTCATTTATGTTACCTATCTACATATGTGTGTGCTGTGTATAAATAAATATGTATCCGTAGGTATACACTTAATATGTAGAAATGGGGAGATACATTCACAATCCATCGATAATTATTATCAACAGCGATTATATAATGATGTTGCAAATCCTTTATCTTATAGAAATGGATGAAAGATAATTCTCTCAGTAATTGATATCCAACTCATTACCTCATTTAATGGATCGTTATAGGTATGAATTGGTGTATTTACGTATTGTTTATAAGCCATCGATATATCTTATATGGGTTATTACCCTGACATGCTTCAATAAATGGTTTATAACGTATAAGTATTTAACATATTGTTACGTTTTTAAATACCTATATATTTTTCAAAACCGAATAATGTTCCTTTTGCCCTCTGCGGCTTATTATTTGTAGAACATACCCTATCCAACAATTCAGCCTAGATAAATTATTACAACAGTGTAATATTCTCTGGTCAGACTACTGGGCTATGCTGACAATGTCTACTACAATTTCCGGACAAAAAACATTTATCTCTCCCCGTCCAGAATATACTTCATTGTTATTTTAAACAAAACAAAAAGAGATAACCATTCTCATTCTCATATGGATCATATTTATACATAGCTTAGCCAGCGAATATAGATAATATTCAATATAATAACAACGATATCGAGCCCAAACAACGTGGAGTAATATACCGTCGTATGGGGTCTATACAACAACACATTGACCGGCAAAAAAGGATGAGTATAAAATTCATTTATAAATTTTATATAGAAGAGAAATATTATATCGCACATTTTGCTGCTGGGTGTGTGGTGAATAATATGCAAAGGCTATGCAAATTCTCTGGTAAACCAGATATAAATTCTGTACACATATTTAGAAGATATTTGTTCAGTAACATATAAGTTAAATAAAAAATTTAAAAAAAAGATTTGAATAGATAATCTTAAGATGATTCATTTAGAGGTGTGACACAATATAAATTATGTATTTTACCTGTTAAATTAATATTATTACTCAAGCTTTTTTTGAAATACACATTCGTAGTTTATATTTATTCACAATATAAATAATTTATATTTATAAATAATGATTCAATAAAATCAAAGCAAAAAAAAAATCTAAAACAACATTTAAATTATTTATACAATGTCATTGCACGACACATAAAATTATAACATAACCTAAATTATATGATAGATTTATTAAAAAAAATAATAATAATAGCGGTCTATTTATGATCACGCACTGTTTTAAATAGATTATGCCCGAAGCAGCTCTTTTTCTTAAATAAAAATGTAAATCAGATGAGATAATTCAAATTCGTCAAGATGAAAACATATACGGAGATAATCTACGAAGAATGTATTAATTGGCAGTCTGTTTTTAGAAGAAGAAAAAAATTACTAATAACAAATTTATCAGTTTCCGCTCAAGGTTAAAAATATAGTATTGGAACACAACCACGACATAAATTATTACTAACAATCTGTTATGTACTTTTTCGAGAATTTAATTTTTTTTTTTTTTCATAATCTCATTCAAATACATTTTTAAATTAAAAAAAATCAGTCAAAATTTAGTCCCACAATTAATTTTTGTAGTGAAAATGAGACCATTTCATCGATTTCGGAAAAAAAGTAGTACATAAAATATACAATCCTCTAAAATCCTAAAAGGAGTTCCTATTCTCTTAAGTTACGAAACCCAACCATGTATGTACCCAACCATGGATTAACATTTATATTACAAGTTTTACTTGCTAATAAAAAATCTTAAATAATAAGAAATTTTAAAAATAGGTAGATTTTTAAAAAGCCGATCAGGATAATCATCTAAAATTTCATTTATTATCTTCCATTATAGACGATGACTAAAGTGTTTTGTTAAATAGTTCCGCCACTGAAAAGTATATGAAAAATAACAACAATTACAATTATGTTAGAGCGATAAAGAAAAAACGATAGTTTGAATACCTCCCCTCTATAAGCCATGGATTTTTCTTTTATAACTTAAGAATCACCTTGTACACGTATATTCTAATAATATGCTAATCGTATAATATGTTCAATGTTCATAATAAAATATGAATAATTTAATCGGGACAGTAAACATACCTCTCTAGATTGTCGTTTATAGTGTAGAATATTAATGTCATCAGTGGTTGCAATAAAAAAAAACTTCGCTATAAAAAGGGTAACAAACCTTTCCTATAAAATATTAAAGTTTTGGATATAATTAAATTATTTTTTATGTTCAATTTACACCATAATTTTGCTAAATGTCTAACTCTCATACATAGCTAAATGATGTGCAAAACCATCATTGAAATTTTTTAGTGTATTATTTTCAAAGGGACTTTTGTTAACCACCACCCTTCAATATTCACCCTTTATAATCATGATGGTCATGTAATAAAATAGCTTTAGTAGAATCATTTAAATTTTAAATCTACATAAGTATGTACTATGCGCAATATATTCAAGCATAATACTATGAAATTAAACCCAATTTAAAAATTTAATATTAAAAAAAAAATGGTGTCACAATACACACATACTTGTGCATACATATTTAGGTTTATATGAAAAGCTATAAATTTTATATATTGTACCATTTGAAATTTTCAAAACGAAAAATTCATTGATTTTGAACACCGTAAAAATGTCTAAAAAGTGGAAAATTAAGTGACTCAAAAAAAAATAATAATGCTTAAAAATAGCTGTGAAATAGCGAGCATTTGTAAGGTTTTCGTAAAAAAGAATATTTCCCACAAAAAATCAGACTTCTATAATATTTTTTTAACAAAAAAGGAAAAATGACAATTTGGTATCTTTACTTTAAAAAAATTACACCAAATTCAAAATCATGAATAATTGTTTCATATAAGGAATTGAGCATAGTTTATCGACTTGTGTTTTAAAAAAAATATTGAAATAGCCCACCTACATATAAATGGGATTTCAAATAAGAAAATAATTGGTAAGCATAGCCGTTGGACTGATCTTTAAAAAAAACATTTTCAAGATGGCGTACATAAGCTGCAAACCACTTTGCTCTTAATCCCAAAGAAAAAAAAAATACCTTAAATAATCGAATTAGAGTAAAATGACTAAGAAAAGCACATTTACATACATGCTATCAGATCAAATCGGATTTTATTAAAACCACTCCTAGCTCTCAATGGAAATCTTATTATTCTACATAAAAACCATTATCATTCTCATGCATACATATATATATATACATATAGGTATGTTCTGCTACAATAAAAGTAAAAGGAAATTTGAAAGTTATTTACAAAGTACTTCAAATGAACACGAAACCAAATAAAATACCCATTGTCATCATTTCTTTTTCCCTGGCCCCCTACAATATATGTATGTATAAAGTATAAACCTTCCCGACCTGATTTAAATATTTATATTTTTATTATGGTTAAAATTTATATTCTTATCTTCCTGACTTAATTCATATACTGAATGCCTAGGTATATAATATATGCTAATGTCGAAACGAAATATAAACTTAAAGGCAGACTTTGAGTATATAATAGTTTAATGAATGACACTCTTTGAATATCTTTTCCTGGAAATTTATATGGTATTTGGCAGCTCTGCAAATAAATATTTGAATTTAAAAGAAATAATATACATGGATGGTCGGATCAAAGCGGATGCCCGCATTTAACTAAGTTGAATTTATATATTATGTGGTTTTATTCAAAAAAAAAAAAAAAATCATGGTGGATCAATGAACTTAATTGTCGACCATTAAGTTTTTGTATTATCTCTATCTTACTCATTTTGTCTATGTATTTTTTTTTTTTATAATTCTTAACTGTTGGCGATCAAGAAGACGCTTGGTCATTAACCCTTATTTTGAGTGTATTATTAGCGGCGAAATTCTTATTAACTCGAAATAGTCTCAGCGGGTAGTTTAATACCGCTTTGTTGTGTTTTCATAGATTTTCTAGCTAGTAAAAACTGTGCTATGTATATTATTAATAATAATTTTTTTCTTTCTTTTATTTACAGGTAAGTTCAATATGTTTGATTCGAGTACCAACCAAATGGGAATGACTCAACAAAGTTCAGTAGTAGAGTATGTACTTTATATTATTTATGTTTTAATGGACGACTTCCATCAATTTTTTTTAATCCCAAGGAAAAGTTCAAGAGCTCTCAGAAAAAAATATTGATTCAAACAAAACGTCATAAAAAAAGTGTGTATATTCAATTTATGGCTTTTGACGCAAGCAGTGGGCAAATTGGTATTTTTTTTATTTTTTTTTTTGGGGGATTTGAGAATTTGGTTTTTTTTTTTTTTATTTATTGCATCATAAAACTATATATAATGAAATAATACAATACAATAAACATTTCTCTGGAAATACAGTCACAGTTGAAGTGGCTCCATATGTTCGGTTATTGTTGTTCAATTTCGTTTTATAGCCACACAATTTAGTTGTAGATATTTAAGGGGGAAAACTATACCTATGTACGTTCCGCAAGACTCTCTGTATGGACATTTTTTTCATCTAAATATCCTACACAAATACATTAAATCGGACAGTTAAATCACATATCGAGTATATCTGAAACTATGTGCTCAAATAGCTAGATTGTAAATACTTTCAGCAGAGGGAATGAAAATGAAAATCTTTTCCTTTTTATGTGAAAATGTAAAAATTATTTTGTGTTGCATAGTATCATTTATTAGAATAGCAAGATTTGAAACTTTGTATATTTTAAATTATCAAGATTAGGTACAGTAAAATAATTATTTTTTACGACCAGATAGATTAAAATTTAAACGACTATCAAGTTTTTATATGACAAAAAAAAACTCTCTTTAATTATTTTTTATTTTTCTAACTCCAACAAACATTCGTCAGATTGCAAATAAAACATTTTCCCGATTAAAATCTGCTGCCGTAAGGTGAGGTAATAGCATTATTTTATCATTATTTAATAATCTTATTTGTACACATATCCGGTTGAACAGAATGTGAAACTAGTCTTCTATAAGATCGGTTAATGTACTTTTTTTATGCGTTTAGCAACTTACTTGCACATCAATCAAATAACAATGGACGCGAAGAAAATCTTATATATGCAGTTGCGTCGTCTATAAACTCTTACTATAGGTACATTATTATTACAACAATGCACATCAGCAAATATCTACCCATCGTTTTATTTATAAAATAAATGTAGGTACTTGTAGATTTTGCCTTTAAATAAAATTCAATCGTAATAATAATATATTAAAAAGCTAAACATTTAATATAATATAAATAAAAGTAGCCATTCGTGCAGTAATTTAATATGATTTGGGTTTGCGCAGAATGCATTTATATTGTATACTTATGTACTTACTTATACTTATGGTGTTTAGTATGTTACATAGGGTGGAGTTCAATTAGGTAATGTCCATTTGATTGAATGAATGAATTACTCTGTAATGCACTATATTCGATGTCATTTTGTTTTAGAACTAAAGTTTTTTTTTAATATTTAACCCGTATCTCCCCTTTCAGAAATATCAAAAACCTAAATGATCGTATGTTGTATTTTGCATGCCGATGAATGACGGACCTTATATCGTTTATTTTATAAGTTTTTCGATAGTAAATATTGATTTGTTTATCATTTATGTATATTATGGATTAAAATACAAAATAAATAAAAATCAAATGCACTCAAAACAGATATCATATTGCATCGATATATTGTACAAATGATAATGTCGTTTGTTTATTTAATTGATATGGCACTACATATAAGTATACATTATAAGTAGTGCCAGATGTTAATGCGAGAGGTCAAGCAGAAGCTAATAATAATTATACGATGTATAGATAAGGTTAGATGATAACGAACAAATCAATAAACCGTAGTTCAATGCTTTCTTTTTTTTCTGAAATAATACAACGCGTAGAAAAATAACATACTTGAGTAAAAATTATAGATTTACCGATGCAATGTCAGGTATGCTATGTGAAATTGCAAAGAAATATTATATTATGTGCATATAAGTAGATTAAAATGTCAAGAATGTATTATTTTTATGTTAAAGGTTTAAAATTGCCCTTCATGTACTTATCTAAGGTTAAGGCATTGAAACTCTATATGTAGTATACGTTGAAAAAAAAGAACTTATTTTTAAGATTTGCGTATCAAGCCACCCACGATGGGTCCCACCACCCCTAAAGACAACATTATATCTAAGGCCGCACATATGTAAAATGTAATGTATACATATATTACAATTGAGAGTCTATACCAGACCTTATAAAGTAGGTTTTAATTGTCGTGCGGGGACCTCCCTTTGAAAATTGTGACAAAATGAAAGAACAATAAAAATAGAAAAAATGTATGATTTTTGAATAAATCTGTCAATTGTAAATATTTAAATTCGATGCTGTCTACTATACTAACAAAAATCTCTCTCTTAAACGAGTAATAAAATTTTGTTGTTGTATTAACAAAAATTGAACTACTATAATACATATATAATAAATATGTAATGTTAAATTAAATTATTTAATAAATATTTCATGTAATAATGACATATTTTTAAATACATTATGTTTTTCATTCATATAATCTTTATAATAATTACATAAGTACATAATATATATATATATATTTATATAATATGGTATATAGTTTGAATTCATACTACATATACTTTGGTGTTATCTAACAACACAAACCAAATAAAAATATTTACACAAAAATACTTTGTATATAGAAATCATTTCAATAAGGTGATTGTTATCGAAATATTTTTTTTTATAGAATAATGTGTGTTTATATTATGATTACAGTAATAAAGGAAGTATATAAATAACAGACGATTTGATGATAGACAGAAATGATAAAACTAAATTACGACGATGTGACTTTTATAAAAAAAAAAAATTATTGACGATATGCAAAATTTAATGACAATAAGTTTTTTATATAGATAATTCTGTGCTATTAAATTTGATTAAAAAAATAATTTTTCTAGATGCGTACTGTTCATGAAAGTATCTACTTATAAGCCTGTGCCATATTTAAATCATGCTAATTGTAGTTTGAAAAAAAAAACTATAAGGTCGACTTAACAATTTTCAGAAATAATTTCAATAAGGCTTGAATGAAGTGCTAATATTTAAAATAAGTTTTAAATTCGTTTGAAGGCTTTTTTTCTCACATAAGTGTGTGTGCACATATTTTGAAAAACAAAAAATACTTTGAGACACATTTCAATAATTTGACCAAAAATAAAACGTGAACGAAATCGGAGTAATATGTGTATTTATGATAGCGAACTAATGACATTTTAAACGAAAATTAATCAAAAAGCAGAAATATTTTTGATTCGAACCAAAATTTAATTGGTAAACCTCTTCTATAGGTATGTATTTGTATATATCATTTTTTCAATTCCATATTTCTAAGGCTTCCAAATGTTTATTCGAACATTTGAAAGGTATTCCATACGTTTTGAATATGTTTTTAAAGTAATGCCTAATTATAGTACCTACTAGAGCAAATAAAAGCACATATTTATGTAATTGTATTATTCGGATGGAAAATTGAACCGGATATTTTTCGATAGAAAGGCAAATACTTCATTAGTTCACTTTAATTTCGTTTTAATCATATCTAAATAATTGTTAATTAATAATTCACAACTGTTAAATTCCTTAAAATTATTATTATGTCTACGAATATATTTATTATGAATTGACATTTATATATTTTGTGGTCTTGCTCATTAGGTGCGGACAGGTGTAAGAAAATAGAATATTTTTTTTCCAGGTAGAAATATACCTAAACGTCTTGTTTGGGAAGGAATTTATAAAATAAATTCACAAAAGGAAGCATTGTATGTTATATACTCACACATGTATATAGTAGGTATATACAAATGCATACATATTACATTATGATGCTTTGTGAATGAATATAAAAAGGTATAGCAATAATTTTCTCAAGAGTTTCGATTTAATATGTATGTTAGCCTGTGTAAAGTATAATCTACTTACCGTTTATTTATGTATAAGTAATTTGTTGAAGGAAGGAATTCTTTTGATTATAACATTTTTGGTGTGGTTCTTATAGCCAGACATGTACCGTAGAGTGCCGATTATAATACCCTGATACACTATATGGAAAATGCTACTTTTTAACCCTGAAGAAAATAATTTGACACTTTGTATTTGAGTCTTGTCGTTTGACAGTTTGTCAGAGTAGTATAAAGTAGGCAAAACCTTTGTAGCGGTATTCTTAAGTTTTATCCTTAAAATTTCTCATCGATGGCAATGATAAGATTAAATCCAAATAGTATACCCAGGCCCGGATTTACATAACTTTGCGCCCTGGGCGGTTTTTGAAAATTGCGCCCTATAAATCATACCAAAAGTTATTTATAATAAA
>JANSTT010019701.1:0-10941 GCA_026745375.1 Platyura marginata
TTATACAGACAAAATAGACAAATACAAAGTTGGAAATAATAAACAAGTACTCATACGGGTATATTATAATCGGCGTAACCAATTTTTTCTTCTTTACTGGTTTTTTTTGTAATACACAAATATGTATGAAGACGTTAACACAGAAAATAATTTGCTGTGACGGTGACAGGCAATGTGAGATCTTCGTGATCAGATTTTCGAATGAATTCAAATACAAAATATTTTTTGCCCGTGACGGTCTTGTCAACAAAAATATTTTTTTCATTGAAAATACGGGAGAAATAACTGAATTATTGATAAATATCGTAAGGAAGTATACATTAATTTTTGTCTATTCAATATGTGGTGCTAACAACTCATGAATTTCTTCAAAGCACGCGATATACGATAATGAATAAAAAACCAATCTTCATAGGATTCAAGCTCACGACAAAGCCTTGCATATGATTATCAATTACCGTCTCTTGTACACTTCATGCACTCAACACTCCCGTTTTTTTCGTTTCCATTAAGGGTAACAGCAGCTATGCTTCTTCATTATGCGAAACTAACAAAAGATACTACTACATAATATAGAAGTCGCTGCAGATCGATTTTTGTGTGTCGTTTCTGAACCGTGCTGTGTGCTGGAACCTTAAGTCCTCCAAAAAAAAAAAAATAGTTCATAATGAATTGAAATTCCGAATCACTGATAACGTTTTTAAAATGGAAATGTTGCTAAACATAAGTAAAATGGATATATGGTAGACAATTATAAAACTCACCTGATAGTGAGAGCATTCAGAACGTGAAACAAAGAAGTTATTGCAAATAATCGAAAATAATTTTAAACAATCTTGATAACGATGTTAAATGCTATACCAATTGGATGACTACTAGCAAAATATCGAAAAAATTTTACAGTTACGCTCTTATGGTTGGCTTCTAATGTGTTTAATGTATTTTTTAAGATTTGGATCGCCTGAATTGATATACGATTTTTAATTGTGTTATCATTTAGAATTAAATCAATCATATGTCGCGTTCATCTACCGCTTAAAATACTGTACTTTTCTCTACTTCTACTGTAAAGAAATTAAACAAAATTGGTTTTCTTTTGATTATCAATTTGCCGCTGTAAACAAATCAAATTTAATATTTCACGCAAATGCTATGCAATTTTGTAATACTATTAATATAACATTAAAATAATTACAATATTATAAAAAGATGCTATAAATATTTTCCTTTTCGTTTAAAATAATTTGCTAAAATACTTATGTATGTACGTAAATGTTGCAATTTGACCTTTATGTATTTTAGTGCTATTTCAAATGATATTTTGGATTTTCATTTTTTTTTTTTTTTTTTAGATAAGGTCAAACTATAAATTGATTTCTGAATTTTTCTTTCACATATGCCACCAAACCATAATTAAGCTTTTATAATATACGATTTTTCACAAACTTTTACTAGCAACCGAATTATATAGCACAAAAGACGCATGTTTTCCTTTGGTTTGCGTAAAAAGAAACCTAGTAAATACGTAGTCAGGGTCGATTATTTCATATTTAGAAAATACAACTGTATCTCTACATATTATAGCCGTATTAGTTACTTTTTATACATACTTATGTATAGGAGTTATTTACATGAGAAATTGTAATGTCGGTAATGGTAACTGTGCTGTAAACAATAAGAGATCATCGAAATTTATTAGAAAACGAAATATCAAACTGTCGAACTCTTAAATTTACTTAATTTCTTAACATAGTTTAATTTATAAACACTCGGTTATTCGAACTTATAAAAGCGTAAACCGTAAAGCGAGAAATTGGTATTTTGTTTTTTAAATCCGAGTATTGAATCTATTTTAAGTACTCGAACTAACATTTAACTAAAACTTCCCCCCATATTAAATTTCAAGTGATTATGTAGCTCTTTATTTGAATTAGAAAACACTAATTATTCAAATTATTTGTAGGGGGGTGGGGTGCCCCAAGGGTAAATAATAATTCATTAATTTTTACTCCATTTTATGCATTTTAAAGAATCAAGTCTTTTACATTTTTACTTTTTTTCAAAATTCATACAAGAAATGTGAGAAAATGGTAATTTTATAGTAATTCTATATTAACCCGACTATGACTTCCAATCCCGAGAGGCCGAATACCGTTATTCTGGTTCTAGAAAAATATTCCGGGATTGTAAAATTTTTTTTTGTTAATTAGTCGTAGAAAACACGAAAAAATAAATTTTTTCCAAAAAAATTGTATGGGAGAGTGTTAAAGGGATGAGACGTTTTTGCCTATGTTGAATACCCGAGTTCTCGTGTGTTCGTTAAATTATCTCAACGCATTTTAAAGTTATCGCGTTTCCGAGCGAGCCAGCGATCCTTGAGCTAAAACCTTCGTTCATAGTTTTGCATGAAACGTGTAGAAATCACAAAATGAAAATATGAAACCAAAATTTCCCGTTTATATTTCATATAGCAGTAGGAAACATCACATGGGAGTGACTTGCGGTTTCGTGCTGGGAAAATGAAAATCTAACTGTTAATAATTAAATTTTGATTCCTTTGAATTTAAAATTTCAATTACATATTTTAAAAAAAAATTTATCTTTGAGTTTACTCTGTACTGTATGCAGCCAAATTGGCTTGTGTTTCATGTTCTATAGAATTGTAAATAAGTATGTAGATTTCGAAATTTTCTCACGTAACCCATAAAATAAAAATTGCGTTAAAAAAACCGTGTTCCTGTACGCCTACCATAAGACATTTTTACCTTGCAAGAACAAACGAATTTCATATGGTTTCTGAAAATATCTGATTTTCTACTGATTTGTTAAATTAACAAAAACAAATCACAAAGAGTAAAAATATAATTTTAATTTTAACTAAAATTTTATCAGCGTAATAATAATTTATGTATGAACCGAATGGTATATCAACAAAAATATTTGGATTTGTATTTCGATTTGGTCGCAGTTTTTCATTTTTCAACTCACGTGAGTCAAATTAACAATATAATACACGTTTGTGCGTCATGTACATGCATACATACATACATAATATATGTTAACCCGCTGATAACACATAGGTGTAACAAAAAAAACAACAACAACAATAAATAACAAGAGCATAATAAATACATTTTTTTTTTTTGGTTATCAGTCAAAATAAAATACTTATTAGGTGTACGTATCGGGTATCGTACAAAATACAAAATCGAAATCAATAATATTTAAATTACGCGACAGGTATTACAATTACTTACAATATACACAATTCGATTGTTTTTCGCTTAACAAGCTTATATTGTGATGTTAATTTATTTGTTTTTTTTTTTCAAAATATATTTTAAAATTTGTATGGTAAAATATTTTTTTTTGTTGCTTTTAGATTCCAACGTACAGAATGACATTAATTTGATACATTCGACAACAATATCGGAAAATTCACAAAATAATTCTAAAACAAATTCAAATGATAATCTACAGACATCACCAGGATTAAGGCGTTCAACCAATTTATCAACAAGTTCGATATCAACAACAAAAGCGGTCGATCGAAATTCAAAAAATGTATCACCAAGTGGTTCTTCGCTACAAGATTCAAATGAAGGCGGTGCAGATACATTCAACGAAGGTCCAAATATTATTAATTTAGGTAATTTGGTTAATTGTTGATGTATGGTGTTTTGTCAGTTTAACAACTGAACTGTGGCAGAGAGAACGAAAAACTGACAACATATCAGACTAGAATAGAATTCTAATCAATAGGGGTTGGGATGGGAAAAGTGATAAGTGTTAGGGACGCAAATAAATCAATAAACTTTCTATGGATGTAACATAATTTAATTAAGAAATATATTTCCAGACTTAGAAGCAGCCAAAGCTGCCGCTGCAGCATCCACTAGACAAGCCCTATTACCGTGGGGTTCTCAAACAAGATCATCTATAGCTGCAAGTGCTGCATTCATAGATATGCAGGCGTCCGGTGAAAATGCATTACGTCCCGGCGAAATTGTTATGCGAACATTATTTGCTGATTTTACACTACAAGCGGAGAAAAAAATCGAAGCTGTAATGTTAGAAACATCCGTAAATATTATTTGGTCAATATTTTTCCCTAAAAAATTGTGATTTAAATCGAAATTTCTACTTTAGGACAAAAATCTAGCAAAACTTCTTCAACGTGGCGAAGATGTTCAATTCGATCAACTTCTATCGGCCTTTGGTACGGTCGCTGAACATTGTCTTCCATCGCTTCTGTTGACATTACTCGCATGGCACAAACGGCAATTGTCCGATGCCGAAATTAAAAGTGACATGAAACGTATGGAGAAAATTGCCAACAAAGCTAATGTTGATTTAGAATTGCAATTGCAACGTAGAGAATCGGCTGTGGAATTTATTTTTTGTTTGGCATTAATTGAAATTTTGAAACAACTTCCATTTCATCCGGGACATGAAGATATTATAAAGAATTTTGAAAACTTAGCTTTTAAACATTTTAAATATAGAGAAGGGTAAACGCATTTCTGCTAAGGATGAGAAAGATGATGAATGATTAAATTTATTTATTTTTTTTTTAATTTTAGTCTACAAAATAATCCAAATGCTCACAACATACATATGATTGCCGATTTATATGCCGAAGTTACCGGTGTTTTGGCACAGAGTCGTTTTAGTTCGATTCGAAAACGTTTTATGACTGAATTAAAGGAGTTACGATCGAAGGAACCGAGTCCATTAACAACACAGAGTATTATAAGTTTATTAATGGGAATGAAGTTCTTTCGTGTTAAAATGGTTCCTATAGAAGAGTTTGAAGCATCCTTTCAATTTATGCATGAGTGTGCTCAATATTTTCTTGAAGTTAAAGATAAGGATATAAAACATGCTCTAGCTGGTTTGTTTGTTGAAATCTTAGTACCTGTAGCTGCGGTAAGTTTTTAATTTAAAAACAAATTTGTCAAGGTAGTTAATGAATTTTTTTTTTTTTTTTAATTTAGGCTGTCAAAAACGAAGTAAATGTTCCTTGTGTAAAGAACTTTGTCGATTTACTGCATTCACAAACATTGGACGCATGCACTAAATCAAAACATAAACTTGCACTGTTTCCATTGGTTACATGTCTTTTGTGTGTCTCTCAGAAGACATTTTTTCTGAATAATTGGCATTACTTTTTGGCTATGTGCTTGAATAATTTAAAAAATCGTGATTCAAAGATGAGCCGTGTGGCATTGGGTAAGTAGCATTCATTTCATTACAGCTTTGCTGGTCAATGTAAAACTATTTTTTACGAATTGTTGTGAAAATCATTTGAATATTTTTTTAAAAAAAAAAAACAAAAAGCTCAAATATAAATTAAATGTTTAAACATTTTTCTATAAACAACCCAATGAGACAAATAGACAGAAAAGTATTTCTATTGAATTTTTTCTCAACTATTCTCCACTGATATTTATTTGTGTTTATTAAAAAGATATATGTAGATACATATCGCATACTTATTGTGTTCGTATTACACAATTTTGTACTTTTATTAAAAAAAAAAATTGTATGCCAATATGTCTGTCAGTTTAAAATTATGTTTTCCTTCGATTGTGTTTGTGGGTAAGAAGCCCTGTCTTACACCAACTTGAATAAACTTAAGATTCAGAATGCGGGTAAGATACCTTGTCTTACCCGTCTGATTTACTTCGGTCAAGGGAAAGTAGAAATCTGATTCTTTGAGCAATGATATACTTTTAATTAAATTATTTATTAAACATAAATAAGCTTAGGTTTCAGCAGCCAGACTAATCGTTCCAACTGCTGGTGAAGGAATGATAATTATTTATAACAAACTTATTTATATACATAAAAATCTAAACAAAGACTACTAATTCTAATAACAATAAAATAAATACTAAGTATAATAAATTTGACTAATTGATTACAAATTGATTACAAATAAGTGGATATCTCCACATGTTCAGCCAATTGTATTTTTATAGATATATAAGTACATAATGTAAGGCTAATGGTTATTCTATAGATCATGAAATTTATAATATTAGGGGTAAAATTAGTTCTTATTTATCAGTCTAAGTTTAACGGTACGATCACATTGAACGCCGATAGAGCTTGTGCTTATTGCTTATGCTTATTGCCGACAACCAGCAGCAGAAATATCATCATGCATTCTTATTGTGTTTCGGCGAGTACAAGCGTTTATTGTGCGAAACACAATAAGAATTCATGTTGTACATGACATACATATTTCTGCTGCTGGTTGTCGGCAATAAGCATAAGCAATAAGCACAAGCGCTATCGGCGTTCAATGTGATCGTACCCTAAGCGTAAGCAATAAGCACAAGCTATCGGCGTTCAATGTGATCGTACCCTAAGCGTAAGCAATAAGCACAAGCGCTATCGGTGTTCAATGTGATTGTACCCTAAGTCAGAATTTCTTTATTTAAAATTTAATTGCATAGACTTGTTGCTAATTTGAAGTCTATTTGCATTGACTACCGAAATTGATATTGTTGGATTCATTGGTAATTAATAAATTTCGTCCTGATTTCGATAAGTCAATTGGTATCATTATTGATGTTAAATTTGATGAAACTGTGTGGTGTTTTTCGGCGGACAGAGAAGGTAAAGATCCTCCGGTAGCTGGATAAAATATTAGAAAAAATTAATGAATCTTGGAATATCATAATCAATTACAATTTTATACTTAGATACTCATTATGTACATCAGAGAAGTATTAAAATTAATGGCGGGGTAATATAAAAGTTTATTATATCGTTTTACTAGAGCGCCAATGCAACATACAATTTTGTTTTGACATTGACCTTCAGTTAATGACTACATTTTTTTTTTACTAAAAATTCTCTTATTCTTATTCTCTTATTTATTATTTATATATTAATCAAAATATTAAGAATAATGAGATATCTAAACAAGAACAAATATCAAGAAATAAGTACTTTCTTTCACTTGATCACACTACATTTTATTGTCTCTTCTTTTTATCAATGTTTATATATTTTTTATAATATTTATATGCTTTTTTCAATGACATTATCCGTAAACTTTTTCTTCTATTTCATTTTAAGCAATTATGAAATTATAAATTTGTAATGCTGTAATAGAGAATTTTGTTTTAAAATTTAGTTGCAATTACACCAGAATATAAGTACATATTTGGTATATATACCTACTTACCAAGAACATAAACTTAAACTTAAATTTACAGAGTCTCTATATCGACTTTTATGGGTTTATATGATAAGAATAAAATGTGAATCGAATTCAGCCACTCATTCCAGACTACAAAGTATTGTAAACTCACTATTTCCAAAGTAAGAATTGTGTAAAAAGAAATGTCTTTGGTTTTTTTTTTTTATAGTAAATATTTTCAGAGGATCAAAAGCGGTCGTACCTAGGGATACGCCACTAAATATATTTGTAAAAATTATACAATTCATTGCACAGGAACGTTTGGATTTTTCGATGAGAGAAATTGTTTTTGAATTGTTATGCGTTGGACGACCGATAAAGGTATCAATTTAATCATGAATTAATATATGTGAATTAGTTACTATATAAAAATCTAGGTTATAATGACACCGGAACGTATGAGCATTGGATTAAGAGCGTTCTTAGTTGTTGCCGATTCACTACAACAAAAAGATGGTGAACCACCAATGCCTAGAACTGTTGGCGTACTCCCATCGGGCAATACCTTAAGAGTGAAAAAAACTTACATAAATAAAATGCTAACCGATGATACAGCCCGAAGTATTGGTATGTCCAGTTATTTTCCACATGTTCGTCGAGTTTTTGTTGATATACTACGAGCTCTGGACGTACACTATGGTAATATTGAAAAAAAATATCAAGTTCCGGTACCATTTTGCATAATTGTATTTTAATAGGTCGTCCATTAATGTTAACGAATACACAAAATTTAAATAAGGAACCCGATGAAATGCTAACGGGTGAACGAAAACCTAGAATTGACTTATTTCGTACTTGTGTGGCCGCTGTACCTCGACTGATACCCGATACAATGACTATGCATGAATTAGTTGATATGCTGTCGCGATTAACCGTTCATATGGACGAAGAATTGCGAACGTTAGCTCATCAGTCACTACAAACGTTAGTAGTTGATTTTCCCGATTGGCGACAAGAAGTTATTCATGGTTATACACAATTTTTGACAAGAGATGTCGTCGATACATTTCCACAGGTATAATCTTTACTTTTTATTGAAGTTTTGATGGCAATAATAATGAATTGATTAATTTAAAAAAAAAATAGCTGGTCGACAGCTGCACACGGTTACTGCTAGTATTTTTAAATATTTGGCGAAGTACCCTTGGCACTAATAGCAATATAATAATTACAAAAACCCAACCATCAATATCAGTTAAAGATTCGGGATTTGCACAGTCTCAACCAACGCAAACCACATCAACAATCAATTCAAATTCCAGTGGAACATCCAGTTTGAATTCAAGTGGTATTTCTAGCATAACACTAGCGACAACTATTAATATGGCCGAACTAGCTAAGAAAAATGAACAAGTAAAATATTTTCAAATTATTTGTTGATGTTAGTTTTAAAATGCGCCTTTCTTGCAGCCGCTAGCAACAACGATGCATTTTGTGGAAGGATTTGCATTAGTAATGTTATGCAATTGTCGTTCATATCCTAGAAAATTGGCTGTCAGCATTTTGAAAGAAGTTAAAAATTTGGCCAAGACATTGGGACTTCCAGAAACTGAACCATATTTAATTGATGTCATCGACAAATGCTGTCCACAGGTATTGACTGAAGAGAGATATATGAATTTAGTTAGTAGCCTACAAAAATATTTACTTTAAAGGTGCTGGAGAAATGTCTACCTATGCTTCCACAAGTGGACAAAATGGCAATGTTGAATGCAAACGTTATCGATTTACAATGGATTGCGGACCGTAGTGGCGGTATTTGGACTACTGGTCATATTGAAGGTAATTTTTTTAAACTTAATTTCTCATTTTACAACAACAAATTTCGAACCTAATCAATTAAAGATTCGACAAAATCATCAACGCTTACACTTAATTTATCGCAATCAAGTGGATCAGCATGTGATCCATGGTCCGTATGTCTATTTGGATTTATGGAACGTAACAGAGTATTACGACAGTGTCCATCAGTTGTTGCACAGGCATGGCCAATTTGTTATCAGCGTGTAACAGCACTATTTAGTATAATTGATCCAACGTAAGAATTACACGGCACCGTAATTTACGAAAATAATTAAATATTCATTTGTTTTTCTAGTCCGGTAAGTGATAATCGTGCATCTTTGTTACGTAGTTCAGCGCCACCAAAGAAAACACCATCCGAAAGTCAACGGGACTCTCTACTACGATTGTGGAAAAATCAAGTTGCTATGGCTATGCGACTTGTACCACAAATTCCAAGTGTGGCCGTACGGTGTGCATCACCGGATTTAAGTT
Source organism: Platyura marginata (assembly GCA_026745375.1). Lineage (NCBI taxonomy): Eukaryota > Metazoa > Arthropoda > Insecta > Diptera > Keroplatidae > Platyura > Platyura marginata. Next base: position 9,494 of record JANSTT010019701.1, read on the forward strand.
TAAGGTAAGAGATTTTTTTTTTAACCTTTATTGATATATTGAAAAATTGCAAAGATTAAGATTGTACCGTTACTGATACTCACTCTTGACCACATGACACATATTTATTGTCCACATACATTTAAAAACTATATCGAATTTTGGTTTAGGTTTAGTTTATATAGGTACTATATGGTTTATGGTAGCTTTTAAAAATTCTACGTTGTAGTTAATAAACTTTTTATGCAACATTTTGAATATCAAAATAGTAGGCAAACAATTTTTAACATACACAAAAAAAACTTTGAACAAGTATTGCTTATTGTGAGTTGAGTTTAAATTTAAATTAACGAAGCTTTATTTTGTAAATAATAATGTGGTAGTTTATTCATTATCATAGCTTTCACTCTTCCTGTAGGATTACTGTTGATAAGGGTCACCAATACATAACTTTAGTGGAAATTTAAATGATTTAATCGATTTGAGAACAAAGCATAAATGTTGATCAATCATCAATTATTCAAGAATACTTAGAATAATATTTTTGATTAAATAATGGGATGTCTTGTGAACTACTCTGTGTATTAAAATTGATAATATCGAAGACGAAAATAATTTGTATCTTCTTCATATTTGGGCCAATTAGTATGACATTTTGGCGACATTTTAAACTAACTTTGAATTTATTCTATGAAATTGAATTTTTCAATCAAAAGAAGTAGTAAAAAACTTCGTAAACTACTAGATCGTAGATCGTAGTTTTGAAAGACATCAACAAGCAATATCAATTGCATGGCAATTGCATTTCGAACGGAACTTTGTATACTGCTATACTAAGCTACTACTATACTTCGTAAAACGTAATTAGTCCTAATTTTAATGTCCATACCCATTCTTCTTGTTACGTATAATATAAAATCATATTTGACGTGTTGTTGTTTGCTTATCGGATACAAAAATTGCAAATTAGATTAAATTTGCATGTATTCCCTACCTACATACATATGTACATGCATTATTAGGTAATTATATTAATTCATACCTACAAGCTACAGATAATATTTATATTTTGTAAATAATTTTAAAATTCCACATTCGCATCTGTGTTATAGAAAATTAAATTTTATTCTTTCAACTTTCAACTAAAAATTAAATTTGTTTACGAAGTTATATTTTGTGTGGTGATTCCATGGTAAAACGTGAAAAAGTTATTTTGAATAATTTCGAGCCAGTGCAAGCTCATTTAAATTACGTGCTCAAATTGATTTTAAATGCAGTGCAATCCAATATGGCGCTCAAAACGATAATATATTTTGATTCGCTCTTTATCAATTGATTAAAAGTTGATTTTTAAGAGTGATTTTGTGAAAATTCGATTTTTATACCCGTATAATGTTAATCAAAGGGTATTATAACTTTGGTACGGAGTTTGTAACGCCCCTTAATACTCATCGTAGAAAAAAAATTTC
>JANSTT010019702.1:0-10939 GCA_026745375.1 Platyura marginata
GTGTTGTTTGGAGGCCCCCTAAATTAAGAGGCCCATGTCAAAAGACCCTCGTGACCCCCCCTCTTCCTGGGCCTGGCTACAATTATAATATATGTATTTTGTCATAATGTATTAAAACTAAATCTAAATCATATGTTAAATTTCTAATAAAATGTCCATATCAAAACGTAAGTTCGAAGAGCCAAGTGTTTAACACCAGTCAAGGCGAAAGAGGCGGAAAGATTGTTGAAGATTGGGAGAGTTCCACGAACGGTTGAACAGAGCAGACGCTCTGAAGTTGAAATTTAATAAGTGCACTTTTGGATCAAGATTTAGAATACATAGTTACACAACACAGAAAGTTACTTAACATAAAGATATTCAATAATTATTAAACATATTCAACATATTTACAACATAATTTATTTATCATTTATACAAAACTATAACATCTTACAAGTTACAACATATAACATCTACATATAGTATTCACAACACTAATTACAATTCTTGGCAATCACATGGCATCTACATAATCTAAGTCAACCACAACAGAATTTCTGGAAACCGGTCGGATTCAAATACAGATATGTTATGTGCACTTCTCGACATCCCATCCTTCCCTTAGATTTTAGAACAAGTAAATTATAATTTAAATAAATTATTAACTTAACATTTGCGTTTTTGAATTGAAAGTAATAAGTGGTGTCTCGGAAGCCAGGGACATTACAATCGAAGTTTAAAGGCCTTAACACTCTGTGAATAAATGCATCGGAGTGCTAACTCTACTTCTAGCACGAGAGTTATCGGACCTAAATGGCAGAACTAGGTGAATAAATTTGTCCTGTTAATATCCTCTTGGATTAACGTAGACTTCTAGATCTAGACACATATGTAGACGCACTATAAATATTATTTGTTAAATAATATTCTATACATACATATATACTTACGTGACTCCCATGTGAGTCAACAATTCATAATGTTTTATGCTGTCACCTTTGTGTGCCCATAATCGAGTTTACATTTTTAAATAACAATACGGGCGCATTGTCAATATTAATTATAATAAATTAAATTATGAATGTGGATATGTAACAAGGTTGTTTGACTGTGAACAATTCTCTTACATATATATTTATGTATATGTATTGTATATACATGAGGATAATGTCATTTAAAAGATAAATAACAAAGTGATTTTTACGTTACGGCAAAAAAAAAACTTGGAATTTAAAATGCGTAAATCAATTGTTTTACTATTATTTAGGTGTATTGTTGGATTGATGTGAGCGGAATTTTAAATGGGGTTGTTTGAAGTTTTTATTTTTCTATGTTTTTGATATCATTCAACAGTAGCATTATCAGGGCCGGTTGATTTTTTTTATTTTGGTGGTTTTCTCAATATTTTCGCCATAATGTTATTGGCGGAAGGGAGTCGAAATTATATCGTCGTTATTATGTTCTATAAAGGGCAGTTCGAAAGCTCATCGTGTTTCGTAATACGAAATTATCGATATCGTAAATAATTTAGTCTCGCGGCAATTTCACAATCAGTTGAACTGAATGAAATACAAACAAAATGTAGGTAGGTACTTTCAATTCAATTCCTAATTTGATTATTCACGACACCACTGGCTGTACCTAAATACTGATTTTTTTTATAGATAACAGAAAACCAATCATTTTAGCATACAATTAATATTAAAATGTAATTTTGCTTAGTGAATTTATAAATCCTTGACTTAAATTTCAACTATGCATATATTAGAAAATAAATATTTAAAATAATATGTATTAATTGCATTTTTTGCATTGTAAATGCAACTATGAAATTATGTATGATTAATTGACAGTATGATGATTGATGATACACGCATGCAGAGACAAAAATATGGTAAGGTAATTGTATCTACAAACAAAATATTAGTTTTGACTCAGAGCTATGTTATTAAAAAAAAATATAAATAAATTGATGTCAGATAAAGGATATAAGATATAAACAATTACAAACCCTCTGGCCTTTGCACTTCGAGTGTTTTGAATACAGAATCTGCTAGTCATTGAACGCAAATTACACTTTGTAACTGTTTTAGGTTTCTCTTAGAATAATCAGTGGCGCAATAGCAGCGCCTACGGAGTTAGTGCACTGATATCAAATGACGCAATAGCGACGTCTACGGAGTGCAAAAGGTTAAAAAGAATAATATAAAAAAAGGCTGCTAAGTAAACCTACGGTGCTTCCACACAAAACTACCCTTTCCTTCATTTTTCAAACCTTTTCTCAAAATTCTCCACCTTTCCTCCATTCTTTCCGACCCCCACTTTTCCCTACCCTTTCCTTCTTTTCCTCATTCTCCCCTAATTGCTCTAATATATGAGTTCTCAAATAATTACATTACCAGAACCCACCTTTTTTTTAACCAATTAAAAAAGTTTGAAGCTCTTGCTCAACGCGTTTTTGAGTTATCGTGTTAACGAGCGAGCGAGCGATCCTAGTGACCAAAATTTTTATTCCATTTTTTTGTTGCACAACTTCCAATTCCTGAAGAAAACATAAAAAACGCGAAAATTTTTTTCAAATTTTCAAAGTAAAACCACGGCTTTCCTTTTAAATTTCAAAATTTTTTTTTTCTTTTTATTGGTTGGGTATTGGAAGGGATGTCCCATGTAGGGAGAGTGAGTGAACAGGGTGGTAATAATTTGAGGGTTCTCCAAAATTTTTTTTTTTTGATAAAATGGACATTGGGATTGGTGTGTATGTAGGAAGTATGTAAATTGTTGGAATAATAATTTTAGAGTGATCTAAGATTTTTCCATTTTTCTTTTGATAGATAGGGTATTAGGGCATTAAAGTGATCCAGTAAGTAATTTTATTGTGGACCAATTTTGGAAAGGCGAAAGGTGGGGATGTGAGGAAGAGGGTAGGGGCTGGGTAGTTTTGTACGAAAGCCGCGTTAGCTTTACTTAGGAGCCTTTTTTCAACTTTTCACAAACATTCCTTTTATTCGATCATTGCAATCAGTTTTTTAATGTTCTTTTTTCCACTTGGTCATTGGAAAAATAATCTAAAATAATAAAAAACCACTAATTAAAACCAGTAAAGGAGGAAAAATTGGCTACGCCGATTATAATATACCCGTATGATTACTTGTTTATTTACAACTTTGTCCGTGTCTATTTTTTCTGTACAATAAATATATATAAAATCATTAAAAACCCTAGAAATGACATAAAATTGATTGCAGTGTCATAACAGTATTTCGTGGAACTTTTTAGTCTATGAAAGAAATCTTAATTTTTTTATTCTCTATCATTTGCGTCATATTCATTTTTTCCGTAATCTAAATACTTTTCGAGTTAATGATTAAAAACCCTAGAAATTCAATAAAATTGATTGCAGCGCCATAACGCTAAGTCATACAACTTTTTGATATATGAATGAAATCTTTATTTTTGTATTTTCCATAATTGTTGTTATATTCATTTATTCTACATTTCGACTACCTTTCGAGTAAATGAATGGTTTATATCAAAATTAGGTGCACACTGTACTACAGACTCCCCTATTATTTGTCCGATTTGCTCCAAAAATAGATAGCTTACTCTAGGAGTACATAATAAGCTGTTAAAATTTCAGCTTTCTAGCTTCAGCCGTTTAGCCGGAATCTTGATCACGGACAGACGAACAGACGGACGGACATGCATATTTCGACTTCGAATTTCACGAGAAAGACAATCGTGTCGAAATTTATTTTCTACGATAGTATAATACCCTTGATTAACATCATACGGGTATAAAAAGTTGTAACGTTGATTCGATTGCAATTTTGCAGGTTGCTTGCAGTGGTGTTTACACTTTGGGAAACTAAAGCAGCGTATTTTTATAATGTGCAACGCAGTAAAAGTAGCTGTGCGGGATTTTAGCTTAATAATAAATCGGACAAAAGTTGGAGCTAGGAATTCAACCTCCAACATTTTAAACGATCTATTTATTTATTTTTTTGAGCAACCATCTTTTTGCCGTGGTTTTATGGCAAACGGCAAATGGCACTAATTATAAGTCTATCAATTACTTAATAAATGAATTGAAAATATAATAAAATACAAAATATACATAACAATTTTATTAGAAACACTTAAAACAATTTGAAATCAATTAATGGCAAAATGAACAACTTTTATGTAATGTCCGACACATAATTTCAATGATTAATTTATGATACCGAAAATTATTTTGTACATTAAATAATATTTACGACAACAATAAATTCCTCTATTCGGCAAACAGAAAAGGTGTAATTTTGTTTAAATATTTCTTAAATGTGATTATTTGGTTGAGTGAATATTTAACAATAAACATAAAAAAAAATTAAAGTAATAGTAATAGTAGTTAGTGCTCAACATAGCATGAAATATGATTATGTTTGTTGTAATAATATACGTAAATAACTTAATACAGATATAGTTGTCTTTCGTTAAAATTGTTAAAAGAAAAATTGTTTTAAGACATTACACATTAATTTTGTATTTAAATTTTTAATTAGACAAATGTTAATTTATTTTATAAAAAACCTTCACCGAATTAAACTTAAAAATAGTATCTTAATTGTGTACGTCAACATAGATAGACATAGATTTTGGCGAAAAAGATTAAGATAATGCAATATTGCGTCATATATTTTACAATCAAATTTATCTTAGCTTATTTGAATTGAAAACGCTTTCAACAAAACTTATAAAACCAAAATCCAAGGGCCTACAGAGGAGATATGGTCGAATTGTGTGCATTTTTGCTGAATTCGCTAAACCAATATACTTATCGTAGGATTAAGATTCCGGCTTGTCTGTCTGTTGATTCTACTATACGGTTGTGAGACTTGGAAAGTAACAAGCACCATAACATCAAAACTCCAGATCTTCGTAAACAGGTGCTTACAGTGTATAGTGGGTGTGAGGTGATCAGACAGGGTTAGAAATGAAGAACTATGGAGAATGACAAATATGGAGAAGATTGATGCTCAGATTCGACAAAGAAAATGGAACTGGATCGAACATACACTTCGAAAACCTAAGGATGATATTCCACGCGAATATTCCTATGTAAATATTAGTTTTTGGACTATTTCTTTAAAAAAAATCAATTTTATTTAGGTTAACGTGTTCAAAATTAATACATTTTTATAAAATAAAACTTATGTCAGTGTGATGAAAGAAAATGGGAATAAAATTAGGCTTTCACCAAACATCTTGACCGTTTTTTTGGCGGTTTTTTCAAAAGTGACACAAATTTGAATTTTTTAATATAAAAGATATGGTTTTGAAACTTTGTATTTCTATATTATTTTGAATTTCCAACATTTTTTGCCAAATAAAATTTTTGGAAAAAGTTAACCCTTTAACACGTACAGCGTAACGTTGATTTTGATCAATTGTTTTGTGAGATCCCCATAACAGATTTTTTTTGGGTTAAATAAAAATAGAACATCATTTACAGTGAGCAGTAATCCTTTTTTAAACTTATTACCAATAAGAGGTAGACAAAAGTAAGTTAACAACCCGTATTACGCACTGTGTTGCCAATTTTTTTCTGTTTTTAAAACTTAATACTGTTTTCTTAGAATTGTGTTAACGTTTTATTGTTATCCTCATTAAAATTAATGTAAGTTTTAAAAAATATATTGTAAAATTTTAAGTTTTGCTGTAAGTCCATTTTTTCGTTTTTTTCAGTGTTTTTTTAGTGTTCTCCAAAAAATTGGAGAAATCACCAACATCAATATTCAAATATGTAAAATCATTTAAAACTGAAGGTTGATTAAAAGAAACTGTAAGGTTCGGTCGTCCAAAAAATACATCAGAAAAGGTTGACAAACGAATCGTGCGACTTTCCGAATCCGATCCATTCATGTCTGCACGAAAAATACAGGCACAATTGATATTCGAAAATAAGCAGGCACCTTCACTTAAAATTATAAGGCGACGTCTGAATGAAAGTGGTAAATATGGTCGAGTAGCTCGCAAAACTCCTTATTTGAGCAAGCTCCATAAACAAAAAAGACTCAAATTCTACACCATGTGCTGAAATTACAGGAATCAAATACTACAGACTGACGAGTCTATGATTAGGTTAAAACACAGCCAAGAACGTGTTTATGTTTGGAGGAAAAATAAAGAATCTTTTAATAATAAGTGTTCATAATCAACACTTAAAAGTGATGAAAAGGGCATTATGTTATGGGGCTGCATGTCAGCCTATGGTGTCGGAAGGATTGTGACCCTTGAAGGCAGAGTAACATCAGATGTTTATTTGAACCTGTTAAAAGATGTACCAATACCAAAGTGAAAGCGCTTAATTGGAGAAGATCTTTTCTTCCAGAACAATACTTCAATACATAAGGCCAAGAAAGTTATTAAATACCTAAATGACGAAAATATTAAGGTACTTCCATGGCCACCACAAAGTCTTGATCTTTCGAAAATCGAAAATGTATGGTTTTGGTTGAAATTTCACATTATCCAACAAAGACCAAAAATAATAGATGAATTATGGACTTGATTTGAGAAAACGTGGTATAAATTATCTCTGGGGGATTGCCGAAAATATGCACTTTCTTTGCCGAATAGAATTGCACACATGCAGGCAAACAAAGGTGGTCACTGCGGCCATTAAAAACTTTGTTAACATACTTTTAACCCTTGTAATATGACCATGTTAAGATTATATTTGTAAAACTTTGAATTTGCTTTTTTTTATTTTTTTTTTTACAAAGCCTTAATAAATCATGAATTTTTAATTTTGTAAACATATTTTGTATTATATTTGAATTCATTTAGTAAAAATTTTGCCTTTTCTTAAATTTTATCGTTTTTAACTTATATTGTATCAGTGTAGCCTATTATTTCTTCTTTACTTGTTTTTGTTCAATAATACAAATTTTATTTTCGTATTATTTTTATAACTTTTTTTTTACTAAGGGCGGCCAAATAATTGCACACAGATGGACAAATATCTAGAATCGGCCCTGGGGGTAGTGAATGCCGAAATAGTGGCTGTCGGGATAGTGGTTGTCATAATAGTGACTGACGGGATGGTGGCATCGGAATAGTTGCTGTCGGGATAATGGTTGTCGGGATAGTGGCTGTCGAGATAGTGGCTGACGGGTTAGTGGCTGTTGGGATAGTGGCTCTCAGAATAGTCGTTATGGAATAGTGGCTGTTGGAATAGTGGTTGTGGGGATACTGGCTTTCTAGATAATGAATGTTGGGATAGTGGCTGTCAGGTGTCGGGAAAGTGCCTGTGGGGATCGTAGCTGTTGGGATACATACTGTTAGTAAGTTATACAGAAAGATACACGGCAATCTAAAACATCTTATAAGGTTAAGAAACCTTACAAAAAAGGCTGCTAAGTAAACCCTTTTCCCACACTTTTCCCAACCTTTCCCTACACTTTTTTTAATTTTCCCCACCCTTCCCCCTAGCTCAACGCGTTTGAAAGTTAGCGTGTATACAGGCGAGCGAGCGAAACTTACTACTAAAATTTTTATTGCAGTTTTACCATTAAAAATGTCCAAAACGTGGACATTTCACAAAAATTTTGATATTAAGTTTTTGAAAAATTAAAGTGAAAACAAAGCTTCCACTTATTTTTTAGTGTGTGGAAGCAAAAGGAGTAGGCAATATATTTGACACAGGACCATAGACTGCATTAAAATATTTACGGAACGACAAATTTAGAAGGATTGCTGAGGCTCCATGCTCCCAGGACAAATAAAATAGCAGTAAGTCAGACAGTTAGTCGAATAATCTGTATAGAGCTATTTATGAGGATATAGTAACTGTTTTCGATGTTAAAAAATCTTTGTATATAAAGTAAAATGTAATTTTAATTCAGTTATAGAGACAAAATTAATTAATGATGATATGTATACCTAAAAACCGTAAATAAATTCGCGTTATAAACATTAAACCATACATCCGCATTTAATTTAAAATACAACCACAGTGTATACTGTTTTTGCAATAAATACCTCATAGCCATTCTCGGTTTAATGTGTAATTGACCAACAACAATCCAATTACCAACCACAAATTATTTAATTTCAAATAAAAAATAAATAAATTAGAAATACACGCATCACATATAAATATACGGATCGTTTGGATATTCAATTTTTGCACAAGCCGAGTTTCAAAACAACAATTATTTATTATTTGCAATCACATATTAAATCAAATCTCATCGAATGTGAGTGGTTTACTGCTTCTGGTGCACTAACCTAATTTTAACGGTATAATAACTTTGCAAATAAACTAGTTCTTTCAATAAAACATGTTAAAACGATATAAAACATAAACACAAACAATAAATTTGTTTTTTTTTTCTTGTTCTTCATCTTTATAATTTACTGTACTATATGCTTTGACCACGATAAAATTCTCCTTCATTCATCACGAATCACTTTTTAATTTGAATTGATTGCAATTGCAATGAAACGAGAAAGTAACGAGCACAAATTACAGAATTACTAATTGGTGTTTCGTTTTGTAAAGATTGTTTGGGTGAGTTGTCTTGTGTTTTGTAGTATAGTAGAGTAACTATAAAATATATAGAAGTTTAATCAAAGGGCAATATTTTGAAATGAAAACATAATTGGTTTCTTTATGGAGAGCATTGGGAACTAAATACTTATATATTTATACAGGTAGCTCTCCTAAAACACGGTTTCAATGTAACACGATGAAAAAATTATGGAAATTATTGTGTAACACGGTATACTATAGTACGGTTTTACTATAACATGATAAGAAAATTTCGAAAATTCTCTTATAACACGGTAGTTCTGTAATAGTCTAATACAACACGGAATCATGTTAGAACCTATATACCGTGTTATAGGAGGGATACCTGTACAGACAAAGGATTATAAAACGAATAGATTTTTTAGTTCATTGTTGTCGACATCTGTATGGTAACAAAAAGTCAACCACAGAAACTTATAATGTAATGTAATGTATGGAAAATGTTCATTTTTATAAATGAAATTGAAGGAAAATCATTTTTTGGCGGTATTTATATGACAACATTAATCAAATGACAAATTTGAACTTGAAATTCGAGAGCTTGTTGTTTTTATATTGTGAATTTTTTCATTACCCCATTTTCTGGTGAAAATGTACAAATCAAATCAATCCCAAGATGTGGAGTTTTCATTAAAAATTAAAATTTATCACATTTCACCATATTAAAGAACATATCGATGGTTATTTGAGAAAAGGCCCTAAAATAATTTTTTTTTAAAATGGTTTTTTTATGAAATCTGGTAATTTTGGATATTTTACACTATCTGGCAACCAGTTGTAGATTTTGGTAAACGGACAAAATCCTTTCTGCATGGACTTCCAAAACGTAGAATTCTTATATAGAAAAATTTTAGTGAGCCATCATACGTCATATCTCATATGTATATTTTTGATTTTATTTCGTTTACGCAAAAGCAATAGAACAAAATTTGTATGGGCGCAGAGGAACAGAGAGCTTTTTGTGCGCAATGTATAAATGTGTGGCGACAGGATTTTATTCATTTTAAAAATAACAAAATTGCTAAAATATATATTGAAGTTCGCTACAGGAACGTGTCCACAAGTCACCCTACTAATTTAAATTTGCTTTTCGATACATAATAAATGCATTGTCTTATTATTTCAATTGCATTCAAATTTTGGTGAAAATAATTTCTAAAAATTATATAAAGATAGAAATAGTCGGTCAGTCAATCGAGTTACTTCAAAACTCTAAAAATAGCTCGCACGAGATTTTTATTGTTAAGTAATAATAAAGTTAATTTAAGTAAAAAGTGCTGAGTTTTAATAATCAAATCTAAGTGATAAAAAGTGTATTAACACGCCACAAATGTATCTATATATGTACATATGTATGTTAGCTTGTATGTATTTATTTTTTTCAATTGAATTATCTTGATAACAATTATAATGTTTTTTGAATAAGTATAGAAATGAATTATTTCGTAAGATATATTTTAATTGATGAAAAAAATTATATTTTATTCATCAATAATCTTTCGATAAATTCAGTTGTCCAGCGCCCCTAGATCGTTGCGCCCGGTTTCTTTGCTCCATCTGCTCCAATAGAAGTTACGGCCCTGAGATGAATCATGCATGAAAAGATAGCGGTCGAAAAAGACGAGCTCATTGTAGAAATAATAAAATTGTATTTTTAATAATCAAATAGTTATTTGACTTTGGTTTTTTCCAACGAATGCAGAAAGGCCATAACTTTGGCGCAGCCGGTAAAATTTAAGTAAAATTAAATTTTTTTTTGTATTGTATACGAGTCAACATTTTTACAATAGGTTAAGTGAAGTTTAAAAAAAATAATAATAATAATCATCACGTAGCTATATTGAACGCAATTTGTTAAAATTAAGAAGTTTTGGAACTATTCGAATACATTTTTTTTTTAAATAAGTGATAGTTTTTTTTTAAACAAGTGAAAGTTTCCAAAAAATTAAATATACATTGGCGTAGCTATTTAGCAAGTTAAAAAATATATAACTGATTGTCTGCTGTTTTGGTGCTGGCGTTTTTATATTCAGACAGTTTTTACTCATCAAGGAACAAAAAACCTCATAATTAGCATAAATTGTTTTAATTTTATCTTATTCTTATTCGTGAATAGTTTTTCAAACCAATCAATTTGTTTATGAATGCTGAGTTGTATAACTTATGATTAAGAAGTAGAGTAATTCAAAGACTATTTTGCAATATGGAAAACAATCAATATAATTTTCAAATTGTTTCATCTCGTATGAACCAATTTATTCCACAGTTTTCGGGTGAAAATTCAGAAAACCCTCCTTTAGAGCAGGGGCGTCATTTCAGGAAAAGCTTGGGGGGGGCAATATTTTTCAAAACACAGAATATCAATATACATATCAATTT
>JANSTT010019703.1:0-10937 GCA_026745375.1 Platyura marginata
AAAAAAAAAACTAAAATATAAATAAAAATGCATATCAAACGTTTCCAAATTGTATACATACGTAAACCCAAAAACAAGTGGATTTTACCTTCTGATTTGTGGTATAATCTAAAATCATAAGCAATCATTCAATACCAGCATCTACTATATATGCTTAAAATCATTGTTGACATTAACGTTTTTCTCTCTGTTCTTTTTTTTTTTAACTCTATTTTGATAAAGAAAATATTTTTTATGTTGACATTTTTTTCCATTATATCTTAGCAACCGCATACGAAATCATATCCCTATTTAATAAAATATGATTCTATATTCCTATATCTCTCTGTTTAGTCCCTTTTTTTATTATCAAGTTATGTCGAATAAATCTGTCCCTTTAATTTCAAAAGCAATAAAAACTCACCGGCTATTCAATATACATACCTACTTCATGTGTACCTAAATATATGTACATACATACATATGTACATTAGGTAAATATAGTTTATATATTGAAGTTGTAAAGTAGAATTTTCCGTTAATTAAAAGACCTTGGGATGTAACAGGTCGTTACATCCCTTTAAATTGTTTGATGTAATGTTTTATGTTTGGATCACATAGGTACAAATTTATAGCTGTTTGATTACATATTATTTAATTAAAAACTAAACGATTTTCATTACTAGTATTTACTTTTGCCTTCTTAAAGTTGAATCAGAGATCATCTCTTTAGGATGTTAAATATTTCCGCTATTTTTAGTAGAAACAAACCAAGGAAACTTATTATAATATTAGCAAGTTCTTTCTTAATTTCGTAGTGTTTTTTAATTAATTTGTTTGTTCAAGACCAGCGCAAGTGTTAATTGAATTGCTACCAATTTTTTTTTTCACTAAAATTATATATAGTAAATTAAAGCCGAACAGATAGATCGGTATGTTTTCCTTCAATGGTTTTATTTAATTGATGGGATTTTTATCAATTTTGTTCTAAACCCTGCATTACTAAACTATGGCCGTAATTCACTCAATTCGAAATAACCTTGAAAATAATAAATGAATTGCACATATATTTTTATGAAAATGAAAATATAACGTAGTAATAGTGATATCTCATTGCAAATGAACGTCAGTAATGCAGGGCTAATCTTAATTATTAATTATTAATTAATACAAATACAAATTAAATATTTCATATATCTACATGCATATGTACTTATCCTCTACCTCCAAACGTATGTAAGTATGTACATATGTAGGTGCATGCATATCAATCAAACAAATAACTTTCAATCAAATAAAAATGATCTACAAAAAACCCTCATAAAATAAATTTGACGATTGTGCTTTTGTGTATGAAGATACTGCGTGCTGTGCCTGTGTTGCAACCATCCTATCCACCTCAATTTTTATGAGTGCATATATGGATTATATCTATATCGTATATAGGGATATATTTAGGTATAATATAAAAAGCACTTCTATTACTGACAACACAACCATATAATAAAGCACATATCTATACGAACACATAGAAAACCCACTGACATTTTATATACGATATGCATATATATATATATATATATATATCCCTACCTATCTATATACATATCTATATATATTTATATGACTTTCATACAGCCATACAGCTAAACTAACTGCTTTCTGCTTGGCTTTGCTTTTTGTTCTCGTTTTATTTTTTGCTGTTGGATGGGTGTGTTGGACTATAAAACTGAAACGTATATTTTACTTATATAAAATATCTGGCTGGTTCGATGGTTCTATGGATGGGTGTTTCGTATTTGAATGTGTGTATGTGCCAGTTGTTGGATTCACAGCACAGCAACATTTTCGGCGAAGACCCCAGTAACTTGATAAAATAGCAAGCTCGTGGCTGTTTTTGCGATAATGAAATTAATTTTTTTTTAAACTTTCCATATAGCATAAATAGTTATGTGTATTGGTGTGTGATATTACAAAAGTGCAGTGCCTTTTAAACTAAATTTTTTTTGATGATGATGACGGGGCGTTACAAATTTATTTGGATTAACCAACGGTTTTGTTTTGTTTTGTTTTGCTGAATTGAGTTAATTATTATTATTATACCTACTGTTATCATAATATCAATGAATTAATAAATAAATCAACATGTTAGATTGGTCAGGATTAACCATAAACAATAAGTAATTTGGTTCAATTGTAATTAAAGGTACACGTGGCGTGACAGTGTCAAATGATCATTTAAATTCAAATATTGAAAAAGAAATTGGAGTAAAAAGAAATCAGCTGTTGAATTTATAATTTGGATATTATGCAATGAATTTTTAAGCTTTGACTGGGTGGTTTGTTATGACTTAGGTACGTACATAAAATGTAGGTAATGTTTTTTTGATAACATTTAATGTTGATTAGATTATAGGAGTCTATGAATGGAGCCACTTTAAATATAATGGAAATAATTTTATTCATAATAATTTTCGAACAAATATATATGTATGTATTTAGCTTCGTTTTTAGATAAACGTTAATATTATTATGCATTTTCTTAATTTTATTGATTTCTATAAATTGTCAGTACTTCCCGTACTTTCTTTAATAAATGCATAATTGAATTTATAGCCACTGCAATATAAAAATCTATTTAACATTTAATCTCAATTGATTATGAGAGAATTCAGTGGAAAACAAGCGCATTAAACGCTGCGTGGAAATTCATTTTTACCTACATACATAATACTTTTATTTTCAAAAATATCTATGCACAATTGAACATATCTGTCAGTCACAATGAGGCTCCAATGTTGGTCTTGCGCTCTTATAGCTAACGTATGTACTTTATGTAAAATATTGATTATGTACATACACAATATATTTGAAAACTGGTTCTCTGTATAATAATCGTGTCTGCATAAGTAATGAAACAATTTTTAAAGATTATGAAGTTTCAATGGCACATTTATCTTTTCTCAAAGTCATTTGTTATACATTTATACATACCTATGTACGTACATTGTGCATATGTATGTCATTACTTCATTTGGGCAAAATTTATTTGAAACAAAATACAATTTCTAGTTGTGCTCTTTTATCATGAATAGATCAAATTTATGTTTAACCAACCGATATTCAGTCTCAATATTTTGTGTTTACAGTCACGTGTTTTTAAGTACACGTACACGTGGGTGTATATTATTATGGATGGACGATTATAATGTTCAAATAGGTAAACAAGAATTTAATTGATTGATGGTTATTGACCTTTTTGTTATTACGGTATATAGTAAGTGCAATTTGGTTGATTTATTTTTATCTTTAATCTTTATTTCTTTTTTTTTTTTTTCTTATTATGGTTTTTGTTATTATGTAATGTAAATGAGTACTTTTGATATACATATGTATGTACTTCTATAACGCAGAGGTGCGGAGGTTTGGTCTAAAAAAAAATGATGCGTTATACGAGAGTAGGAACCCATATAAAAAGTAGGGTTACATTCCAAATCTAATAAAACGCTATTTTTTCATTAATAAAAAAAAACTATTTAAAAAAAATTCAACTGTCAAATTTCAGTTGAATTTGTTAATGAACTTTCAAGCGAGTTACAGATTATTAAAAAATAAATACATATTTTTATTTTAGATTTAAATATTTTATTATTTTTTAAGCGAAAAAATCAATATTTGGAAATTTCACAAACGCATTATACGAAACTGGAAGCGCGTTTCACAAGGGACGTCCGTAATTTCAAAACCCCGTTGCTTGTATATACCGAAACATGGTTTTAAATTCTTTATTCCACCGGTGGTTGGTTATATGTTACCTGAATACTATTTTTGCTAATTAAGGTCATTACTTTATTGTGGATGTTATTTAAAGTGATTTAAGCGGTATAATGCTTTGTGTCCAACACAAAAAAAATAGCAATTACTCTAATAACCGAATAGCCATTCTTGTATATATACTACAAACATATATACAATTGTATATATTGTACATAGTATGTATCGACATCAATTTATATACTAAATATTTATACAAACACAAAAATACAATAACTGGAAGAACATGTGGGTAATTTAAAAAATAAAGGTCAGTAACATCCGGTCAAAGATGCAGGTAAATTATTTAAAAAACGAAGATTATAATAACATAAGAATGAAAAAGGATATTATAAAAGATATATTATTTTCACGTCAACATAATGGTCCACATGTTAATTTGTCAAAAGAACATCCATTTTTGTTGAGTTCATTTAATTTTGTTATGGTTTGTGAAAACATAAGTAGAAAATAGTATCGATATTTTCTAACCATTTTTGGGTAAACAATTTATTAAAATTAATTTTTCTTTTTTTTTTATTGATTACTTTATTTTTTATGATTATCGTAAATTTGATCACGTGTTTGTTTTCAGTTCTATTTATTATTAATTATGATCAAGGTGAATTTTATTAGACAAAAACTGGCAGGATTATTTATTTCTTAAAAGTAAAACAAAAGAGGTTATTAAAAGGGAAATCAATTGAAGTGATATTAATTGAATCAGAAGTTTTGTTTTTTTAGATGCATAACTGAATAGCTTATAATTTTTTATCGGGATCAGGGGATCCAAGTTATCTATCTAACATTTGAAATTCCTTTCATATTTCCGAACTATATATGTATGTATGTACATAATGTACTATTTATATTATACATTGGCAATGCCTGAAAATGCATATTTCGGTATATTTTATTTAACCGAGAAAAAATAGATGCCATTAGGGTTAAATTATAAAACTTTGATTTAATTATACCGATATAATTAGAATAAAGCTCTTTTCGATCAATTACATTTCAATTTAGCACACAATTCAGTTTCTGTGGGAAGTTTAAAAATATTTTTTTTCTTTATGATAGTGGTGTTATTTTTCCTGTCTATTTGTTATTTATCATAAAAAATTTTGAAAAATTATTCTATGTCATGCATGCGCTAGCTAGACACTCTAGACTAGATTTACCCGGCATATGTACTTCTACATACATTGTGTAATATATTTCATGTGTACATTACTCAACGTAAAACGTATTGCCATCGATAGATATAATGTACATAAATACGTATGTATAACGTATAGTGTACACCAAAGGCTCAAAGGAAAGCGAATCTCTGTGTGTTTACATAAATCGCGTTTTCGATTTAACTTTCACTATCGTTTCATTTTACTTTCGTATGCACACTTCAGGCAAATTTTCTATCATATTATTATTATGGTTAGTACACTAGAAAAGAGTGGTGTTATACTGGGTATGGTAATGTTATTATGTGATGGTGTATTAGTGACATACAAAATGTTCCATTCCGTAATGGCATGGTGGCAATATTACCCAAAATGGTAATGTTGTTTGTTATTCATATGTTCGGGTGTTTTTATTCTCCTATTTTCATTCTGTTTTTCAGGATTTTGTTTTTCTTTGTATGTTATTGAATTTGGATATTTATTATTTTGGAAGTTTGTCTTAAAAAGTATTTTTGGAACAAAAGTCAACAACAGTTTTCTAAAAGGAATAATCTGACATAGACACATAATAACAGTGTAAAGATATTTTAATTTGTATAGAAGTAGTGTAGTAGTTTTGTTTATATGATAGGTTGGAAATAATTCCAGCAAACATTTCGGAGTAACTCGTCCATCATACAACCTGACATTTGCGAGATTCCTAACCTCGACGTGAAAAGTATTAGGGAACTCTTCATGGATAACATAGCTATAATAAGGAACTCATCACTATTGCCATTGTCACTGAAGATAAGCGACCACAAAAATTTTAAGGAAATCATCGATAACCAGAAGAAAAGTCTAGATGATCTGGAATGCAACAGAAGTATAACGGGAAGCACATACGAGGCATCGCGAAGTGTTGAAAGTTGTCACGTGCGCTGGACATTCACGCTAGTACTTACATATATGCTGGATATGCTTGCTTTTATGGTATTTCTTGACATCAGACATCGTAAAATAGGGGTGAACATGTCCCGTTACACATAGATATTACTGATAATTCATTATATTATGATATCAAAGTAAATTTAAATAAATTTTAGGTGTCCTTCAATAGATAAAGGGCATAATATTTTATTTCTCACAGGTGATAAACAAACCATGCTTATTCTCCACCTAGATGCTTTTAAATTTTTTTTTGTTCATTTTTCCGGTTTTCATTTGTCTTTTGCTATTAAAATATAATTTTTTTTAATAAAATACAGAAATTTATGCAGTGTAGAGTTAATATTTTATATACAAGTGTCCCTCGCATAACGCGGAGGTTAGGTCCCACAAAAATGTCGCGGTATACAATCCTACATATTGTTTTTTTTTAGATTTAGATAGAGTTGAACATAGAACTTCGTATAAATATTCTATTTTAAGTGAAAAAATCAATATTTGGAAATTTCAAGATCGTTCAAAACCACATTATATAAAGTAGTAGGTTATACGAGAAACGCCTGTATTTATGCATTCACTCAATGTGCCATTAATTTATAAAAGTAACATAAAAAGTAAAATAACAAAATTTAAAGATCAGTTAAATTATTGCAGTTACACTTAAACATATGAATGCATTATATTTAATCTTTCTTGATCTATGGCCTGTTTTGAAAAATGCTAATTCTACTTCCGACACTTAAATTTGTGTGTTTATTTTTGGATTTGGTAATACGAAAAATCAAAAAATTTCTGTTTAATAATAAATGTTTTAACCGAAATAGCTACTCTCCATTCTCACATCATTATTTTCAGTTTATTTATAAATCGATTATAGGTGGGTGGTCGTTCGTAAATAAATAAAATTATAAATCATTTTGTGCCGTATAGTCTTTGCAAGAGCGTATACCTATTTTATGACTACCAAACAGTATAGGTTTATAATGTTAATCATTTCAAGCAATAAATTATATAATTAATCAGATATTGTTAGACACGTTGACGCCGTCAAAATTGTTTAATCACGATAGTGTTAAAATCGAATACATTAATCGTTACGTATGTATACGTTGTTTTAAATATATGTATGTAAATAGTAAATAGACATCATGTTAGATGCGATATGTAATATTTTGGTTTTAATTTCTTTTTTCATTATAGGATTCCGTTGGGCAGAATAGTAATGACAGCTCAAGTGGCGTTGGTACCGGTGTGGGCACCGCTCCTGGTACCCCGAATTCATTGGCAATGAGACCAACCCCATCACCAACTGGATCATCGGGTTCACGGTCTATGTCGCCGGCTGTAGGTAAGTCAAATCATTTAATATATATATTTTTAATTAAAATATAAGTCGCACCCCCAGTTCAATAGTGGGACATCTAAAAAAAGTGAATTCCTGAGTTAAGAATGCCATGTTAAATATAATCAAATTAGCTGTTAACTCCTGCTCAAAATTTGTTTAGCAAAATAAACAATATTATTGTTTTACAATAATTAAGAAAAAAACATCGTGAGAATGTACTATTTATATGAGAATGTACTATGTTTAAAGTCGATTATCTCAAAATGGCCTTTATTAAACTGGGGGTGTGAAGTGAGGTTCACAGTTACATATTAAGGGAATTTAAACGTTTGTAAATAAGACCTCTCAACATTATTGTAAATATATATCAATATATTTAGAAAATAAATTAACGTATACCCATCCCACGATTTGCACGGCACTTGAATTACACGGTTTTCAAATTAAAAAAAAAAATATTTAGTGTTTTATGTATTTTACGGACGCATCCGTTTCACAAAATCGATTGATAAATGCATTCATTCATTTCACAAATTTACGCTTTCTTGTGTCATTCCCTTTTCCGTTTGCGATTGAAGGGTCCGTAAGCTTGTAAATAAAAGTAATTTTCCATTTCTAATATCAAATTTATTTTATAATATTATATTATATATTAAGCTCAATCGGCTTCGTGACTTGGCTAATCTCCATTTTTTCATATAATTCATGTCTCATTTTAAACGTAATTTTCCTTACTTTGACTCGATTAGAATTTAATTTCAATACTCCTTTTTTATATGCAAGTTCTGTCTCGTTTTACACGGTTTTTATTTGCACAATTTTCTTGTGTAACGTGGAACAATTTTCCGTGCAAATCGAGGGATGGGTGTATACCGATTTTCATTGTGAATTTTTTCTATAATCCTTGAAAACTTTAACCAGCCTGAAAAAAGATAAAAATTGAAAGTCGCTTGTGATTGTAAGACGTAATATTTCTAAAAAAGAAAAAAGAAGAACAATAAATTCAAAACAATGTAGGTCACTGTCAGAGAGAGGAAAAATACCATAAAGATATTCGTATCTTGGATATGCCAAGCACCCCATAAGCATGCATCCCATGTATAAATAGTCGTAGTATGTAGTGTGGGTGGTGTCGTAACGGCAACAACAAACCATAATATCTACCTTTTTCTATGTACAACAAACGTCACAACCGAAAGTATAGAAATGGCCTTGAAACTCTTAAATTCCATGTATAGTCACCCATCTGGGGATACCCTTTAGACTTACACTAGACATTGGCTGATACCATTTGGTGTATACCATACATATATAAATATATATTTATATATTTAGTGTTTCTATTACTTTCCAACGTTTATGGTTGGGGTTTTTTGTGTTAAGAGTATGGGGCTAGGGTGGCAAATAAGGGATACAAGTCCGGGGGGCTTAAGTATAAAGGTACTGTTGCTGCTGCTGGTGGTGCTACTACTACTACTACTGTTTCTGCTATCGCAAAAACTCCCCACATCCATTTAAGAAGAAAATGATGTAATGAGGTGGTTTTTTCCCACCCACAAAGAACCTATTTACCATTCATTCAGTTTATTTGTATTATGTACCATGTATATTCATATATAACGAAATGTGTGATGCTGACTTTGAATGTACCTCACTTACCTACCTCTATATTCCAATTTTGTGTATATACAAATAATGTTGAGTGAACGATTGATGAAAATGTTTATTGTTCAAGCAAACGAAAGTTTCATTACGTCATTATTTGCAATGGAAATCACAATGGAAATCACAAAATTATTCGATTTCGTTGTTGTTTTCTCATTTCAATAGGCAAAGACTAATAATCCAAAATGAGAAACATACATATATATGTACAATTGTACAATGTACATATAAGTATATTAAAATTGAGTGGACGGTTTTACTACAGCTGAGATTATTTTGGAAGTGTATTTTAATATTCTAATGATCGTGTCTCCTAAATTGTTTGTGTAATATTAAATAACGTTTTATTAATAAGATTATTATAAACACTATTGATAAGATTACTATAAACACAAAATGGATGAAAATCGCTCTAAACTTCCCACACTATTTACATTCGCTTAATACTCCCGAGTCGAGGAAACCATTAAAACTAAAAAAATATGGTAAAACTGCCAGTAACTGATGTAATATGTGATTATGGTAACTAAAAATGTTGATCCATTTTAGATTAAAAATAGATTACCTCAACTTCTATTTAACACTGTCTTTTCCGATACTCTATTAATATAGAGAATAATAACATAATTGATACTAAGTAAATCTTAACTACCAGTGTCAATCACATCATTAGTTTAAATAGCTGAACTAAAATACATAACTATAGCTCGGATAATTACCCCTATACATATATCATGTTAAAAACAAATTCCACGGTCCACGACAACTTATTGCTGGCCATTAGTACATATTTGCTCACGATTTGATTATCTACATTTATATGTATAACAAGGCAAACCAGATTCCCGCAAACACAAATGTTGTCAACTTGATTGCAGAATCAACTGAAAGAACATTTCATTGTCTGGATGGTTATGTACTTGGAAGCTGATACCTGATCTTAAGGATTTTGATTTCAGCTCCTACCTACGACTGAGATAAAATATTGATTCTTCAAAATTTAATCCCAATATGTAATGTGGCACTCCATTCATTGAGTGTTTGTCATTTAGTACAAGAAAACACGAAAAAATACGTTATTTACCAAAAACAGGTGGGAGAATTTTTTCCATTTACAATCCCCGCCGCCCTAGACATATTTCAACCAATAAAAAAAATCAAGCTTCTAGTTCAACGCGTTTTTGAGCTATCGCGTTAACGATTGATTGAGCGTCCGAATAGCGAACAATCCGCGTACCCAAATTTTTCCTTTTATATTGCATATACTTACAATATGGAAAAGTGATACATAATTAGAAACAATTAATAATAATGGGGTTAATCAAGGAGTTTGAAGATTGCATACAATTTTGTTGCGAATATAAAAGTTGGCAACATTTACATTTTTACCCTCTTGTTTGTTTGTTTGACATCATGGTTTCATTTCAACTTATAAGTTACAACCTCTGCATAATGAATTTGTATTCTTTGGCCTCCTATCTGCAGAGAGACACTTAAGTTTCAATTTTTTTTTTTATCTTCCTCTTTTTTTATGAATGAAAATTGAAATACAACTCGATCAGTATATAAACATAGTACTCAAACAGTATGATTGTGCCTTTGTAATAAATGAAAACGAGATTTTTTTTTTAAGTTTATTTCCCTGATATTTATGTGCATTCCATACGAATGTTATGTACATAATATGTATGTATATATGCATATAAACGATGTAACTCTTTTGTATTGCTCCATATGATTATATTATGTATTTTGAACTATTCAACATTTTTGTTTACATTATTTTGTAGAATACTAACAACTATACCACATAAATGTATACTCAAATACATATATATATGTCTATAAGTTATTAAATGCCATTTAAACGGCACATTAACCTCAGCCAAACAGCAAGTTCAAGGACGGCATAATGCAAACAATTTTATTTATATAATGATGTGTATAAGTGTGTTTGCTTTTATTAAAATTTATTCTAAAAATAGAGTGGAATTTATTTCTGTATATAATATACAAATTATATATAT
>JANSTT010019704.1:0-10935 GCA_026745375.1 Platyura marginata
TTTGTTTTATATTTTCATACTGACATTCGTTGTTCAATTCTGTCAGAGGTAAGATGTTCATTTTGTAAATGTAAAAAAAAAATTTATATTTGTTTACATGGTAATTATGCCTATATCTACGGCTTGAACCTATCCAGTTTGATATGAATGATGTGTCTCGTTTTACACGGTTTATCGTGGAACGTTTCTACCGTGTAAATCAAGGGACAGGTGTACTTTATATTAAAATAATAAAATACTTATAATTAATGTTTATTACTTAACCCTAATACTACTAGACTAATCAACTAGACGAAAAAGTTGTAATATTTTTTTTACAAATACATATAGTACATACATAACTATTTATAAAATAAATAATAAGTAGTATTGTAAAAAAGAAATTTTTAGGAGTGCATTTAGCATCGATACATTTTTCCGATACTTGGTATCGAAAGAAAATAAACAAAACTTTCATAATGCCTCAAACAAACTGCGTCATTCTTTCATGGTAAATATGACATCTTTCTCTTTCTGTTTTTCCACAATTTTGAGTTTTCTTTTTTTTTGCAAAATCATCATCGTCAATGAGGAGAAATACGACAATGAGGAGAAATAGATTTGAGAAAGCAAATGAAAAGCGCTGCATGACAGGGTGACCTTAGTACTTTTCTATAATAGGTGCTATATATACATATGTACTTAATAATTATATATGTATGAAAGAAGCGTTTTTAATCCGCCCTGTGTTTTTTTCTCCATGATATATAATGTAGAATGTGTGTGCGTGTCTTTTCTTATATGTGAAGAGCAAAAAAATCCCAACCCATACTAACTTTGCAAGATCTTCTCATCTTCTCTTCTTTTTGTATGCCTCCACACTTCTTTTATCCAGTGCCCCCCAATTGCGTGCAAAGTCCTACCGCCCCCCATAAACATTCCAACGCTCACAAGGGGTCGGTGGCGCCCCCGTTGGGAACCAGTGCCATAAAGTTATCATGTCATTTGTTAGTCATTGTGAACTTTGGACTTGAATTTTGATGAAGAGAATTTCTTTAACCTTAAAACGCCAAACGGACTCCGTTAGACTCCGCAGAGCAAGAAAAAGTCTATAACTTTTAAAGGAAAATTTTTTTCAATACGGAAGATAAACGTACCCCTAAACTTTACTGTACTACATGGCGAAGTGTGAACAGAAAAAAGATGAGAGGGAGTTACATTTATCAAGTAGCTTGTGCATAATATTAAATACATAAACCAATATTGGTGCATAAGCATAATAAAAGCAGCTCCTCCCAGGAAACCAGTAAAGAAGGAATAATTGGGTACACCGATTATAATATACCCGTATGAGTACATGTTTATAGCATACGACTTTGTCCGTGTCTATTTTGTCTGTACAATAAATATAATTGGGTAAATTGAATACAAATGATTAAAAACCCTGGAAATGACATAAAATTGATTGCAACGCCATAACGGTAGGTCGTGGAATTTTTAGGTCTATCAATGAAATCTTCGATTTTGTATTCTCTATAATTGTCAACTGTCTGTCTAGGAAATAATGAATTTCTGAGTTAATTAGCCGTAGAGTTCATACATTTATATTTTTTTCTAATGATTACTTACACTCGGTTCAAACTACTTTCAATAAAGCCAAGGAAATTTAAATAATTCGTAAGCAACAATAAGATACAATAAATATAATTGGGTAAATTGAATACAAATGATTAAAAACCCTGGAAATGACATAAAATTGATTGCAACGCCATAACGGTAGGTCGTGGAATTTTTAGGTCTATCAATGAAATCTTCGATTTTGTATTCTCTATAATTGTCAACTGTCTGTCTAGGAAATAATGAATTTCTGAGTTAATTAGCCGTAGAGTTCATACATTTATATTTTTTTCTAATGATTACTTACACTCGGTTCAAACTACTTTCAATAAAGCCAAGGAAATTTAAATAATTCGTAAGCAACAATAAGATACAAAATTGGCACTTAGTAGATATGAGTTTCTTGGAACGCATCTTTAGATTTATCTCGGTATAAGTACCATTATACAGAAATGTTGACATTTGATTTCCTGATTTTAAATAAGTACATATTATCATACATACATACATACATATAAATAAGTAACAATCTTTTGATCTTATATAGGATTTGTTATCATTTTTATTTGTAAAATCATTGAATCTTAAGCTGGTTGGAATATGTTTTTCTATTATTCATTTTTTGTTTTAACTTAGAGCTTCTGTAAGAGGATATGGTACCGATGTATGTACTATTTTGTTATGTGAAACGAAAATGAAAGAAGGAATTAAATCGACATGGTTTTAATTTTCTTTAAAACAGCTTAAAATTTAAATCACAC
Source organism: Platyura marginata (assembly GCA_026745375.1). Taxonomy (NCBI): domain Eukaryota; kingdom Metazoa; phylum Arthropoda; class Insecta; order Diptera; family Keroplatidae; genus Platyura; species Platyura marginata. The sequence goes on from JANSTT010019704.1 coordinate 2,358, forward strand.
AAATAATAAGAATGTTATTTATTTTCTTATTATATAGAGAAAAGTCTATAGAAAATATGAGGGTTATCAATCAAATTTTATGAAAATGAAAAACGTAAAATAATAATCTGTGATGTAGCTATACTAATATATCACTCATACATCTACATACAGTGGTGTTCATAAAAATAGCAGTTTTGCATATTTTATATGAAAAAGTCGAAAATAAGGAATTTCTCCCAATTTGATATGAATCATAGATAGAATCGATAAATGCAATTCCTTTTTTTTATTATTTATTGCTGATATTTTTTATAAATATTGAAGGGCAACATTGATAGTTCGATGAGTTCCAGGTGGGTGTTTTTTGTTCAATAAAATAGCAGCGACTAAAAAAGTCCAAAACCCCATATTAAAACTACAAAAAACAATATTGCATTCATCGATTTTAGCTATGTCGTTTATATCAAATAGGAGAAATTCGTAATTTTCGACTTTTTCATACAAAATATGTAAAACTGCTATTTTTATGAATACCACTGTATATACATACATACTTTAGCTGTATAGAGATAATCTTCGTATATGCGTATATATGTATGTATAAGTTGATATTGATTATTTAAAATTTTACCTTCTTCATGAATTAACTTTACCCAATGTAATCTATCATTTTATACGACTCTACGTCTACATATATATGTACAGTACAAGTTTAGGCTTGCGGTAGTATGTATATATGTATACTCTTGCCAGTTTAAGAAAGGCACATAGCAAAAAGGACATTGTTTTGAATTAATGAAGAGCACCATTTAACATTCGTGCCTTATTCTATATCTAATTGTTATATCTTAGACTTATATCTACTTACAATATAAAAAAAAAACAGCCACGCTAAAACCGCTTAGCCTGATTAATTTGTCGCCGATAAAAAAAGGTCGTTGTTCCACAAATTGTTGACGGAATTTTACTTAATTATCATTCAGTTAATGTTGCAAAATTAACAGAATACTAATAAACTATTATTTTCCAAGAGTGTGTATATATTGAGTTATACTTAATATACTTAGTGTTATGTATTAGGTATTAGTACATGATAATTTATATTTAATTATTTATTAGCTGATAATCATTCTTTTGCAGACGAATTTGTTATAAATGAATATGACATTGACAGCTGTTGTAGGCGTACTTATAATAAAGTAAATATTTGGAGTTTGAGTTTGTGTTCATATTAATAAGTTGTCAACGAAAACGTCAAAGGATATAGGTACAAACAGAAGGAGTCAAAATTAATAATTAACTAAGTACTTAACATATATATATTTACACTACGCGATATTATCGATAAATAAAAGGAACATCCCTTCACTTATTGCTTAAGTATAATCGAAATTTGTTATTTTTTATTAAAATCTATTTATTCTAAAATGTGATTCTTTCTCGATTGATTGAAAAGTGATCTTCAACAACTTCCAAGATTATTTTCAATGCAATCATATTTTGAGAATGCGAGAAAAATTTGTATTTATGAACATTTAATATAACATACTCGTACATTGCTTATAAATGTTTTGTCTAGATATTCTAAAATGATTATATTTCAACTAAGTATTGAACTTTATTGTTTAGTTAGTTTCCAAAAAAATTAAATTTTTTCCATTTAAAAATTTTGGAACGATTTTTTTAGTACCATTAAGTTTCGATATTTCCGTTATTGAATAAAACTCTTTTCAGTTGAATAAACATAATTTCATATTAAATAGGTAATCGTAATACAAAAAAAAAACACTATTGTCTGATAAAATGTGTGCAGAGTACAGATGAAATTTTGCTTCATTGCACAACTGAATATTTTTTATATGCGTTGTGACTACTTTTTTTCATTTGATATCACATATCAATAAAGATTACATTTGTTGCACACAATTAAAAATGACTTGCATCAATTGCAGTTGTTTGGTATATTTTTATCGACCTTTTATTACATATTGGGGGTACTTTTATGACTTTTTCATACAATTAAAATGGAAGTGGCACAGTATACTTAAAATGTTGATACAACCAAGTTATTAAATGTTTTAATAGGCATACTTACATAAGTAGAGATAATGTATACTTGAAGTAAATTTTTTATTTAAAAACTAACAATTTTACAGTGTTTCGGCTGAATGGTGATTTTAAGTATTGTATTCAGATATATGTACCTAATTGATGTAATTAAAAATATTAAATATATGTACTTATGTACATCCAGACAATTGCAGCAACAAAAGATAATTGCTCTAATTATTTAGAACTGTTCCATATAGAATTTAAGTATTATACTTATTGAAAACAACTTTTAATGAAAGTTTTTCGTATCTACCAACACCAAGTGACTCAGTGAATGAATGCTTACCCTTCCAGAAAGATATTGACGAATTAAGTGAAAAGGAAGAAGTTTGTAGCTGAAAACGGATGGTGTTATGATCTATAAAAATAATTGGGCTCATAAATACCAAACAAAGATGTTAAGCGGCAGCTAGGAGACAATAAATCGTCACGAATGAATCGAGAAGCATGGTTTACACAAAGCATAGGTATATCGTCTATGTAAAACAAAAACTCACTATCTACATTTTTGAGTTAAGACTTTTTGTAGGTATACACTTTTAACATTGCAGTCAATGAGATAATAAATTTTAAATTTGATTTTTCTTAATAAAGATAGAAAAATATCGTAAAAAACGAGTTTTCGATTTTTTTGTTCTACATAGACAATTTGTAGTTATGTATGAAGATGTTTGTGAACGAAAAAAGCATTTAGCATCCTTACTTTCAACTTTATGATAGATATATATGTTGTCCACCTCAAAATCAATTCAATCGGCTAAGGTGACTACAACGAAAAGTATTTTACATTTGGAACTTTTATTATATTATAGATACCAATTCCTTTCCAATATGTTTGAAATACACCTTAACGTTGAGATGAGTTTTTTTATTCGATGAGCCAAAAAAAATCACCATACCACACTATATACCATGTCTATTTTTGTATATATGCCGACACACCCTGCATAAGAAATTACATTGAAATTTTCTTCCATTTTCCACATACTGTACGTACCATCCATAATATACATATGCCTTGAGCGCTATAAAATCAAACTTTTTTTCTATCTCTCTTTAAATCTCTAGCGACGATTCTGAATATTCAGCAGCAGTAAATGATGTATCCCAATTTGCAATTTAGAGAAAATCTCATGTATAAACATGGAAAAACTTTTTTCGTGTAATAATATAATAAAAAAAAAAAAGTTTCACCCTAATTACCCATTTTTGGGGGGGGGGGAGCGGCGTTTTTTTTTGTTTTGTTTTAAAATATCCCAAAATATTATTCATTCCGTAACATGATCCCTTTACATTACATTTTACGTTTTTTAAACAATGAAAGGTATACATATATAAATATACTATCAAATAACAAATAATTAATCAAAAATGTCGGAATTTGCGGAAAAAAGTATATGTTTGTATAGGTGTATATGGGTGTATATAATAAGGTGTACAGCACTGTATAAAGTGAGAGACAATTGCCTATCCGAAATTTTTATCTATCATTATATCATATATCATATGATGTGCCTAATGAAAGTGATTTAATATAAAATGTACCTTATAATCCGCGCATTAAAATGTCTATTATATGTAAAATATATGTGTACAGTATATGTTACAATTATTTATTGGAACATTGAAGTTGGCAGATTTCCAACACAAAAAAAACAAAAAATTGTGATTTTGGTCCTTTTGAATGACATCTGAAAATTTGTTTTTTTTTAATTTGATAGAAAACAAAATCATTTTTCTCTTGGTGTATCATCCGATAAAAAGAAAACTCCACACAGCAGCAGCAGCAGAAACATACACACACACACACACTCAATCGCAAACATACCTTATTTATGTACAAACAGCCAGAGCCAAGTAAAATGTCCATATATAGAGCAAAAGGGGGGAAAATAATAAATTTATATTTTGATATCGTTCAGGTCGCACCGTTTTCTGGATTATCTCTATTATGAATTAATAAAATCGATAAAGACAATACCGCAAGTTGATAATTTGCAATTTGCATGACAATGCCGAAGTTGGTATACATACCAACTTGAATTTCGTATTAATAAAATGGAGTTGGTCAGGGGAGCTAGATATTTTCGAATAAAATTGGGTTATTAGTTCATTTATATTATATACTTACGTGTCTAACTACAAATCTAGGCAACAATACAGTAATTTGTACCTATACTTTTAAGGTCAAATTAGGATAGAAAATGGACTTACCTTGCGAAGTTGAAAATGTTCTGGTCGCAGAGTTTCCTGAATTTCTTGCTCTGGTTTAGTTTGTGGTTGCACCGTCGATCGAAATCCATCGAGGACACCTTTAAATGTGAACTTTTTCATGATTGTTACTGTTTTTTTTTTTTTTTTTTTTTTGGTTTACTTGTGTTCTTTTATTGTATTTGTATTACTGCAGTTCTTTTTTGTTGTGTATAGTGTTACTTTGAAAACACATACACATTCACACACTCATACACTGTAACTTTAGTTTTGTTTTTGTCACTGAATGTGAATTCACGACCGATAAAACAAGTTTTCTATTATTAAATATTAAAAGTATGACTTCACGCTATCAAATAGCATATTATTTAAGGTTGTATAACTAGGTATATGTAGGTAGGTAGATTAGGTAGGAAGGTGATGGTATTTGTAGTGTTTTTCAATTTACAGATTTGTTTATTGTTTATATTTGTTATTATTATGTTTTTCAATTGCACACACTATTGACGGGAGTTTTTTTTTTGTTTTGGAACAGATAAAAATAAATGCATAAAAATAGGAAAAACAACCAAATATATAGGGAAAACACTTTTTTTGTTTTTTTTTTTTGTAGTTGTTTGTAAGGGGACACCAGCAAAAATTTATTGTTCTAAGTACTTTTAAACTTGTTCAGATCTTAGACGATAAAATTAAAAAAAACCAAAACACTTAGAGCACCACACAGTTATACAAAATGTTTACTGGTGATGGGCTTGCGATGGGATGGATAGTTTATCTGTAGCAGCACAGCACCAAATAGAGAAAAATTAAAAAAAAACTAAAATAAAGCTTATTTGTAGTCTGCAACGAAAAAAACACACACACAGTGTTCAGACAATTCTAAATAGTGGCACCATGACTTTGTAGTTGGTGAGGAGCGGCTATGGCCTACGATTTAAGGTCCACGACGTCGTGCACTAGAATGTCGTATTGGCTGTGATTACGCTTTGAAATCAACTAAATTTTGTGCAAATATCGATAGAGCATTAGCAAAACGTTATATATATTTTGGTTTTGCCTCTCTTTCAGCAGCACACGTATTTTGACAATGAAAATATTTTGCGATTTTTCGTACAAACCATCCAATAAAACGTACCAAAAGCAATTATGACGTATGCGCATTGGCGACACACAAAAAAAAACCTATGCCTTCACTGAAAACTAACTTGGATCTTGTTGTATTTTTGTGGTTTCACGGAATTTTGATAAACGAACACTTTCCACAGATGGATCAATCGATAAAACACTATGACACCAAATTATTTTGTTATTATTCACCAATTTACAAAGAGATTATTTAAACAGCATTGCGGGATATTTGACAGATCAATACTGACACATAAGAATACGATGTAACAATCGAAGATGTACGTTTTTAATGTTGCTTGCGCAAACGCTTTTCGTGTGAAAGCTTTTTTAATATTTATATAGACCGATTTGCACGATAAATTTATTATTTTTTTTAGTAATTTAAACTAATATAAACTAAGGACGTCTGAAAATACGATAAAAATTAATTAATAGGACTGTGTTGACTTTAAATTTGTTATATTAAAAATTAATTTTAATTAAATCGTATTTTTACTTTGAGTATTGGAAACGAACCTATCCATATTGTATCGAAATTGCAATTTCCCCATTATTTTCACTATAACTTTTCGGTTTTTACTTATTTTTTAATCTTCTATTTTACTCTCAATTTGGGCAACAACAAAAATTCACCACTAAAAATTAATTTGGTTACAAACTTTAATTCCATTGGACCAAAAATACTGAAATTGTATTGGAAATGTTTTCAAACTTTTCCTTATTGGGTTATTATGAGTTGTCAGCATTTTGATCGGTGGCGGTGTTTATCTTTTTTTTTTGAATAATTTCCTTTGCTTTTTGTGATTTCTACATAAGTATTAATTAATTATACAATAATAAAATATTGTAAGGTGATAAAATGTTTATAAAAACCTTTAAAAATACAGCAGCGACGTGTATCAAATTATTTCAGAACAAGGGCCATCGATGGAAGTAATTTATTTTAATTAAATTTAATTTATTTCAATCTAATCTAATCTATTTGTTGAATAATTTTAAGAATACTATTTTACCGATTGATGGGATGTACTTAAAGTATGAAGAGCCCATACATGAGCACAAATTAAATTGAGGATTCATTGAGATTTTATTTTGCAATAGTTGACTGGCCTGCCAAATATTTATTAGATACTTAGCATTTAAGAGCCCGATTTTAATGAAGCTATAGCCCTATATCCTATGGCCAAAAATACTTGTAATACAGCTGTCCTCAATGAATATCAATGGAAACCACAAAATTTATTTAAGTTTAGTTTTGGCCAGAGGCTACAGGATTAGGGCTATCTTATCCAATAGGCACTGTTCCTTGTGCCTATAAAAGTCTAAAAATGAAATTTGCACCTTGCAAATAAAATATTTTTATTTATTAGGCATTTAAGGATAGTCCTTAAGGAAATCATACCTCAATTGTTTAGCCACTGGGATGTCGGTGCTACATATTATGCAGGCTCGGTTGCATTTTTAAAATCCTAATTATTTATAAAAATTAATGGGTATAAACGTACAAACAATTAAATAACGTGGACATTAAATTAAAACTGTTTACAAATACAAATTTTATGCAAAAGTGCCTAAGTCCTACGACAATTCAAAAACGGCCTTGTACAGGATATAAGCTTCTTTGGAGATGGGCTCTAGCTCTATTTTACATTCAAGCTGATAACCCAATTCGCCTAAATAGTCAAATACAATCCGTAACATTAGTCGCTCGGAAACGGCAAATATTCCTTCAGATGAAACTACTGCAACTTCCTAATGAATTCTAACTATCACATATTTTAACAACAAAAAAAAAATTAAACGACCTTGAAGCTATTTTACTTTACTTTAACTAAGTTGTGCTCGTACCAATTATGAACGGTCCACAATATCTTGCCAATTTGGATATTTAGTAGGAACCCAATATTGTACGAACCACATAACATTTTAGTTCTGTCCTTTTAGTGATATTACACTTTATTCAAATCTAGGTATGGCGGTGTCATTGCTATCAGTACAGGACTTACAGCACTGTCAAATATTGACACCGTTGAAGCGGTAAAAAAGAAGTTCAACTCTTCACTTTATCTAACAGAACCGATAACCGATACGGATCATCTGCTGCAAACAGAACATGACATGAAAACCAAAATGGAACTGTTAATAATGAAAATTCAAGCAGATTTTGTGCGAGCATTAGAAAATGAAGAGAATTTTGGTAAAAAATTCCAAATCGATCGATGGCTACGAAAAGAAGGGGGCGGCGGTATAACATGTGTGCTTCAAGATGGTGATATATTTGAAAAGGCTGGCGTTAATATATCGGTGGTATCCGGTACACTGTCGCCAGCCGCCGTACAACAAATGCGTTCGCGGGGAAAACAATTTTCCACAGATACGGTGGATTTTTTTGCGGCCGGCGTTAGTGCCGTTATTCATCCGAGAAATCCAATGGTGCCAACGATTCATTTTAATTATCGATACTTTGAGGTTGTCGATAAGTTTGGCGAGAAGCAATGGTGGTTTGGAGGGGGTAATTTTTTTTTTTTTTTAGTTAAATCAATTTGATAAATTCCAATTCTATTTAAGGTACTGATTTGACACCGTATTACCTAAATGAAGAAGACACAATTCACTTCCATTCAACATTAAAAGATGCCTGCGATGAACATGACATTTCCTATTATCCTAGGTGGGTCTCCCTCTCCATCACTTCGTTTAATTTATTCTGAACCAAATATCCGTAGATTTAAAAAGTGGTGTGACGATTATTTTCGAATACCTCATCGAAATGAAAGTCGAGGTGTTGGAGGAATATTCTTCGATGACATTGATACTCCCTCTCAAGAGGATGCCTTTAAGTTTGTGACGTCATGTGCTAATGCTGTTATTCCATCCTATATGCCGCTAGGTAAGTTGAATTATTTAAAAGAACAATTTAACTCCAAAAAAACACGAATTTTCAAAGATTGTAGATTAGTCTAGAAATAGAATTAGCTTGTATCAGAGTATCTCGAATTGTTGCATTTGAAAGAGTCAGAATTAGGTCAATTTTAAATTAATTCCATTCACACTAACCGAACCAATTGTCATCATCATCAGGCCGTTCGTCGTTCCACGAGGGAGCATAGGCCATCCACAAAAAGCCGCCATCGCGTTCTGTTCA
>JANSTT010019706.1:0-10931 GCA_026745375.1 Platyura marginata
TGTATTTTTGAACCTAATTCAAAGAAAATCTCAAAATCATAAAATTTCAACATATCTCATTCTTGCAATACGTGAGCTATGTAACAAAAAAATCATCCAGCAAATTCATCCAGCAGTGTCATCGATACCAAAAAATTAAATAAGAATTAACAATTATTAATATTATAATTCTCAATTATCTAAACTGTGAACACTTCAACGAACAGAAATTATTTCGATATTTCTAAACTATTCTAAACACTTATACAATATCACACTAATTTTTAAATTCTAATCAGAATAATATAATTGATAAATGTTTTATTAATTTAACTAATCAAATACATTATATTAATTGATTGATCAATAAGAGAAACACATACGACTCTCAGCGCTATTTAATTAATTATTTTTATTGGCTGGGGTTTCATTTCAAGTCCATATAGAAAAGATGAAGAACAATAGATTTTTGTTAGTTTCAGTTTACGTCGGTATTTAGTAAAGTACAGATCGAATGAGTAGTTCACTTAGCAGTAGAGTGATTGTGTGATATTTTGTCGTTAAGATGTGAGTTTTTTTTCAAATTTTTAAGAATCTATTTAAATTTATACTATAATTTTCCGTTAAAATTATTTTAGTTATTCGTAAATTTTAAAATAATCTAATCCGAACTAGTCTCTGTTAATTTGTAAATTAATGAAACTATTCGATTAAGGTATTATTAATTAAAAGAACAATTATGTTTAAAATTAAGTTTCAAATTAAATTTTTATAAATATTGTGAAAAGTGAATTTTCATGCAATATTTTTTATTTAGACGCGCGCCACTAGCCTAGACTTATCTTAGTTTAGGTGTTATTTAAATATTTGCGAAATTTTTCTTGAAAATTTTTTTTAATTAAAATAAAAGGTCACATAAGTCAATTGATGGATATTTCTAATGAAATTGATTAATGGACGCAACGAGCGCATATGTAAATAATATGAATTATCAAATGTAAAAATTGAGGTAGGTCTAATCTAGTTTAATTGGTGATTGATTGGATTTTGTGCTAAAATGACATTGCAAATGACTCGTGGTATCTGCATGTTTTTTTTTTCGTTGGTAATCTTTCGAACAATTAAAATTAAATTGGTAACCAATTTTGTAGAATTGGTCTTTAATTTTATTCTAAAAAGTGTCTAGAAAATTGGGAAAAACTATGGTCCTATTGGTGACAAATAAATAATTTTGTTTTTTTAATTATTTTATCTAAGATTACGTAAAATTAAACATAAAATTTTTAGATTAGTTTCTTAATATTTAGGATTTGGTAAATTTGTTTTTAATTAGGGATTTTGAAAAGTCCAAAGAAAAAAATAATTGAGAAGCAAAAATAAAATATTTCAAATCTAGATAATTCAGCTTAAAATGAGATTCTATTAATTTTTTTTGTTAGCTACTGCTTCTTACCCTATATACATATCTATAGGGGTACATACAATGTCATTGAGATTTTAAATAAATGTTTGTTTATTGTGGCTATTGGATGGATTTATTGATTGTTTCAAAAATGACGATTTTTTAAATATAAAAATTTCCATTTTGTACTCGGTTTACGTAACTATTTAATACTAAAAAGAGCCACAAAATTAGTAAGGAAAAAATAATTGTTTACCCCTAGAACTTATATAGAATTGATTGGAGCGTTATAACGGTAGGTCGTGGAACTTTTTTGGTCTATTAATGAAATCTTTATACATCTATTTATTCTCTATAAGTTTTGTTATGTTAATTTTTCTCTAATCGGAATAAATTTCTAGTAAACGATTAAAAACGCTACAAATAATATAAAATTGACGGTACCGTTAACGGTAGGTCGTGGAATTTTTTGATCAATGTAAAAAATCTTCAGTTTTTTATTTTCTATAATTTTTGCCATATTCATTTTTTCTCTATTTCAATTAATGAATGGTTTTTTTCAAAATTAGGTTCACGTAAAAATTTAAATTCTCTAACTTCAGCCGTTTAGCCGGAATCTAGATCAGGGAAGAAATAAAATGGTGCATTGAATATTAGGGGTGTCAAAGTCATAATTAATATTCTTTGAAGTTAGTGGTATTATGGGCATAAAACAAGTGTAACGGAAACATGTCTGAAAGATAAGTTCTGGATTACATAAAACTCACGTATCATCTATCCCGTCTCAATCTTATCCCTATAGACAAATGTTTGTTACCTGATCAAAATATTTTTTCAAGCTACTCTAATTGGTATCTTTGAAAAATAATTATTGGCAGTTCTAAGAATTCTATATTAATAATATTATTACTATATAGGTTAGCCTCCTACAACGCGTTAGAAAAGACCTAGAAAAGACCGCGTTATAGAAAAAAATCCTCATTATCTGAAGCGCGTTGCAGCGAAAACGCGTTGTAGAAGTACCGCGTTGTAGGGGGCCTACCTGTATATTACTAATTAGTGGTCTAATTACAACTCATCTATTTCACAGGAGGAAAAAATATGATATTAACTATGAGGATGATAAGAAGGAGAAAACACATATCAGCTATTTTAGACTGGTAAGAAAACATTTTTTGTTTTCGTTTCTCTAAAATAGCTAAATAATGACAAAAATATTTTGTTTTTCAGTTTCGATTTGCTACTGGTCTAGAATATTTCCTGATTTTTCTTGGTGTGATATTTACTGTGTTAAAATCATTTGGTATGCCAATGATGATTATAATATATGGAGAGTTTACAACACTGCTGGTAGATAGAACCTATCGAGAAGGAACCAGTTCAGCTACAGTATTTCTGCAATGGTTTGGTGGAGGAAAAATACTGTAAGTAGTGATGAGCAAAATCAGTTTTGATCTTGGAGTGTTGATCTTGCAGTCTTGGTCTTGGTCTGGCACATTTTGCAAGATCAAGATAAAGACTTTTCTACAAAAACAAGATCAAGACCAAGATCAAGGCATCTTCTACAAAAACAAAACCAAGATAAATATCAAAACCCAAAGTGAAAGACCAAGACCAAGATTGTTATGGTCTGGCGTTTGGTCATTTAAACACTCTTTGCACATTTTGTAAGACCAAGACCAAGACTCTTCTACAAAAACAAGACCAATACCCGATGTGCAAGACCAAGGCTCACTGTGCAAGATCAAGACCAAGTCATCTTCTACAAAAACAATACCAAGACCAATAACAAAACCTAATGTGCAAGACCAAGACTACTGTGGTCTTGGTCTAGCGTTTGCTTATTACTAACTAACATCGAAGTCTGTAGAATATTCTATAAAACAATTTTACTATATTTAAATAAAACTAATGTGTACGTAATGTACTTATTCTAAATCTTAACATTTACAGAACAAATGCAACTATCGAGGAAAACCGCATAGAAATAGTGAACGATTCAATATCATATGGAATCCTCATGACGTTGGTATCGGTTATGCAATTTATAACTGGAATAGTGTGTATAGATCTTTTTAACTATACAGCCCTTAAACAAATTACTCGTATACGAATAAAATTTTTTGGCGCCCTACTTCGACAGGAAGTTGGCTGGTATGATGTCACATCTGTAACAAATTTTTCCGTTCGTATTACTGAGTTGCGTTATTGTTTAGATAAGCAAATTCCGAACGCCATTTTCGTAATTGTGTTATTTCTTTTTAGTGATATTGAAAAAATTCGCGAAGGTATTGCCGAAAAGGTCAGCCATTTTATGTGTTTGATGATTGGATTCTTAATTTGTGTTGGAATGTCTTTTTACTATGGATGGAAATTAACGCTTGTCGTAATTGGTTATGTTCCAATCATTCTGATAACAAACACTATCGTTTCACGAGTAAGTTAAATATAAATTTCTTCGTTTAGTTTTAGGTAATTCTATAGAATTTCTAAACTTTAACAGTTCCAAACAAATTTATCGGCAAAAGAACTCAATGCATATTCGCTTGCTGGCAATGTAGCCGAAGAAGTTTTGGGGGGAATTCGAACGGTGAAAGCGTTTTGTGGCGAAAAAAAGGAAACATCAAGGTACAACAATCTGTTGATTCCGGCTCAGAAAGCGGGAAAATTAAAAGGACTTTTTTCGGGATGTGGTGAAGCTGTTATGAGATTTATGTTCTATGCAAGTAATTCATTGGCCTACTGGTATGGTGTATCTTTGGTCTTGCAGGATCGAGACAAAGATTACAAGGAATACACACCGGCTGTTTTAATGATTGTAAGTTGTACTTAGAGCACGTATACGTATGTATTATTATTATCATGCAATTATGGGTGTCCATATACGTAAAAATTGTCCAAAAGTTAGAGGTTATCAGTTTGGCATCTATTTTTAAATACCCACAGACTAGAATGTGTGTTTTGTTCGCAAAATGAGAGCTAAAAACTGTAACCAATGATCTATTCCGTATTGGATTCGATTTGCAGCTCCCATTGTTTCATGCAGAATTTTTTTTTGAGTGATGAGACATTTTAATGTATCAGTGGCGGCTCGTGAGAATTATTGATCTCATAATCATGACTTTATTTAAAAAAAAAACTTATGTCATTTTGATGGAAGACAGACAGACAGATTTCGACAGTTGTTTATAAATAGAGTTGCACATTTTGATGATTTTTTGTAACAAATCGAAAAAAATGTATTATGCAAAAAAAGATTGGAAATAAAATTTGGCATCAATTATGTAGCAGATTGCTTTTATTTCCAATTTCGAAAATCTTTATAAATATAAATTAAAAATCCACCGCTCGCCACTGTAACTGTTAGATGAATTCTGATAGAATAATTATTACGCCAATTTACTAAAAACAAATAAATTAATTAGTTAACTTAGAATTAATCCTTTGATTATTTATTGCTTAGATTATTGCAATATGTGTGCAATAAAATGTATATTTTATCTCGCCATCACATGGAATGCACAGAGAAATTATTTACGGAGTATTAAACTTAATTGTACATAAAATCTGTACTTATCATAAAAATATTTAATTAGAAATTGAATTTTAATTGTTTTGTGTGAAATAAAAAAAAAACTGTCACCGACTATATTAAAATTGGATATGTTTTCTATTTTTAATGTACTTAATTGTTAATAAAGTAAAACTTTTTCTTACTGTGTACCGATAGACATTTTTTGGTCTAATTGTTGGTGCCGAAAATATTTCCAAGACTTCGCCATTTTTGGAATGCTTTGCTTCTGCGTGCGGTTCAGCGGCAACAATATTCAATGTAATCGATAGACGATCGAAAATTGACTCGATGTCTGTTGATGGAAAGATCATAAACTATGGCGTTAAAGGTGACATTGAATTTAACGATGTCCACTTCCATTATCCATCTAGACCAGAAGTTCAGGTAAAATTTGACCCCGCTTAATGGACCACAATAAATGTTGCTTGATTCTTTAGGTTCTCAGAGGTTTAAGTACTAAAATCGAAAATGGACAAACGGTAGCGCTGGTGGGTAGTTCAGGAAATGGAAAATCCACTTGCCTACAACTACTTCAGAGATTTTATGATCCAATTCAAGGACAAATATTTATTGATGGTCATGACATTTCCAAATTTAATATTGCGTGGCTGAGATCAAATATTGCGCTTGTCGGACAGGAACCAGTTTTATTTGCCACAACGATTGAAGAAAATATTCGATATGGAAAACCGGATGCATCTCAGAAAGAAATTGAAGAATCATCAAAGAATGCTGGAGCACATGATTTTATTATGAAACTGCCGGATGTAAGTTTGAGATTGAACTTCTCTCCTTAAGTCTAATATCTTGTTTTAGACTTATAAGACAATGGTTGGCGAACGAGGATGTCAACTTTCTGGTGGACAAAAACAGCGTATTGCCATTGCCCGAGCACTTATTCAGAATCCAAAAATATTGCTCTTAGACGAAGCAACATCGGCATTGGATTCCCAGTCGGAAAAAGTCGTTCAGGATGCACTGGAAAAAGCGAGTAAAGGCAGAACTACTATTGTCGTTTCACATAGGTAGTCACAATTCTTCGCCCTAGAAGATTCCAATATTTTAAAAACAATCTCATATTATAGATTATCAGCAATTCGAGATGCTGACCGAATAATATTTATCGAGAAGGGACAAATTCTAGAAGATGGAACACATGATGAGCTCATCAAATTGCAAGGTTCATATTATAATATGATGAAAGCTGGAACTATTGAAAATGAAGAGGAACAAAATACTGACGATGGAAATGAAAATATTTCGATAAACAAATTGGTTGAAAAACAAATGTTTGCTGATTCCCAACAACTTCAGCAAGCTCCAGGTACTATAGTATACACTCTCGGTTTGAACAAACAATAACTGTTAAGAATTTTGTCATAATTTCTAGTTAAGCCTGAAGAGGAAGAGGAAATTATACCTGAAGAACCTGTTAGATATTGGGCAACATTTTGTCGAATAATGAAAATTGCCAAACCTGAATGGTTCTTTTTGTTTTTGGCTACCATTTCGGCTATATTTATTGGAGCGTCATTTCCTGGATTTGCAATACTTTTTGGCGAATTCTATGGGGTATTTATAAAAGAACAATGATGCAAAAATTTCAGGATAAAATAGAAGATTTATGTATTCTTAAGGCACTTTCAATGAGCGATCCAAAAGAAGCATCCGAAACAACAAATGCTCTCTGTATAGCGTTTCTAGTAATGGGAATAGTAATGGGTGTCGCTGCTATGTTGCAAACTCATTTATTCAATATGGCCGGCGTTTATCTCACTACAAGAATTCGGTAAAATCGTATATTGGAATTATTGTGCACAAATAATTCGCTTAAATCATTTTTACAGTTCTCAAGTATTTTCGGCAATGATACGACAAGACATGGGTTGGTTTGATAATGGCGATAATACTGTCGGTGCACTTTCGGTACGCTTAACAGGTGACGCAGCCAGTGTTCAAGGGGTAAATTTAATGATTTTATAAATTAAATGAGATAGTAATTTTTAAAATTATTAAATTGCACAGGCTATTGGATATCCTATAAGTGGTATTATTCAGTCCATTTCCACATTTACATTTGGTATTACAATATCATTTATTTACATTTGGAAAATGGCATTGGCTATTTTGCCGACAGCTCCATTGGTTATACTTTCTGTATTATTTGAAGCCAGGTACTTACATTTTGAGAATTGTTTTGTTTCATTTAGTTTTCGTTTTCGTTTTAGGTATTTTTTTATTTGTTTATTTATTTACAATCAGAAGGTCTTCCACTCTTAGCGAGCCATTTAATAACCGTCATCTTATTGAAATTTCGATTTTTAGTGTGCGAAAAAGTAAACAACAAAAACCACGTGTTTTTCAAAAAAATTGTATGGGAGGGGTTCAAAGAAATGGTGGGATTTTACCCATTTACAACACCAGCCGCCCTAGACGTATTTCAAGCAATCAAAATAAAATCAAATTTCTACGCGTTCTTGAGTTATCGTGTTAATGAACGAGCGATCCGAGTGACCAACATTTTTATTGGATTGTTATTGTTGCAAAACTTCTAATTCGTTGAGAAAATACGAAAAAAGCGAAAAAACTTTTAAAAATTTCTACATGAAATCAAAGCTTACCTTTTATATTTCATATACAGTATGGAATTAAAAATATAAATTAGTTCCTCGCTAGAAGCGTAAAATCATTTCATCTTATTAGAAAATATTTTAACTCCAAGACACTACAATTATTTAACTCTTGCACTCTAGGCACCACGAACCCCCCTTAAAATTAGATTTTTAGTAAATTAGATTATACTAAATGTGTACTAAATTGGAGACATGGACATGGAGTTATTATAGAAAGAGGAAGTCTTTCTACAATTATTAATCAATAATTTTTCAGGTACATGGCCAGTACAGCTGCTACTGAAAAGGCTGGAATTGAAAATATTGCCAAAATTGCTACCGAAGCCATCTCAAATTTAAGAACAGTCGCCAGCTTGAGTATAAATTAAAAATATACCCAACAAATTCTAATTTTCATCCAATTTTTTATGAAACAGGACAAGAACCTTATGTGTTCGCCCGATATTGTACAGAAATCAATAAAGTTGAAAAAATCATCAGAAGAAAACTCTCACTACGTGGATTGGTCAATTCAACGGGACAATCAATTCCATTCTTTGGATATTCTCTAGCTCTGTACTATGGTGGACTATTAGTGGCAAATGAAGGAGTCCATTTCAAAAATATCATTAAGTAATTATTAATAGCAATTCAGTGCTTAATCGAAAATTTATTCATTAAACAAATAATTTTCGCAGAGTATCCGAGGGACTTCTCTATGGCACAATGATGCTCGGCCAATCGTTAGCATTTGCGCCTGCCTTTACTGCAGCCTTTGTAGCCGGTCATCGTTTATTCAAAATTATTGATCGTGAATCATTAATTCGATCGCCGAAAATTTATAATCAATCTCGTAAACCGGACAAAGGCAACACGGCTGTTTTTAAACAAATCGATTTTTGGTATCCCAATCGACCGGACGTACAAATATTGCAAGGATTAAATTTGGAAGTTCTGGAAGGAAAAACGGTAGCACTTGTTGGTTCATCTGGATGTGGTAAATCAACATGTATTCAATTGCTGCAGCGATTGTACGATCCAAATAATGGACGAATCTATTTGGGTCTTGATGAAATCTCAAGCGATATATCGGTGCCAAATTTACGATCGAAATTAAGTATTGTGTCACAGGAACCGGTATTGTTTGATTTGACAATAGCTGAGAATATTGCATATGGTGATAATTCGCGAAATGTAGAGATGGCGGAGATAATCGAAGCGGCGAGAGTGGCAAATATTCATGAATTTGTTGCAACATTGCCGCTGGTTAGTTATTTTAAAAAAAAAAAAAATTTAATTACATTGTGATGCCATTAGGGATATGAAACGAAATTGGGAGCGAAAGGCACTCAACTGTCTGGTGGTCAAAAACAACGAATAGCAATTGCTAGATCTCTGGTACGAAATCCTAAGGTTCTACTGTTAGATGAAGCAACATCAGCGCTTGACATTCAGAGTGAACAGGTAGAAAATTAATAAATTTTATTCACAACTAAATCTCTAATTTCTGTTTAAAAATCTTAAGATGGTTCAAGCTGCTTTAGATATAGCTCGAACTGGCCGTACATGCTTGATTATTGCCCATCGCTTGTCAACGATTCAAAATTCAGACATAATTTGTGTTATTCAACAGGGAAAAGTCTACGAACAAGGAACACACAATCAACTAATGGCTATGGGTGGTCTGTATGCTAGATTGTATTCCATGCAACCAACCATCGATTAGGAGTTAGAAGAGGAAAAATGTTTGTTCTGCCTTTATTATTGATTATTAGTTAAACAAAAAATGAGTCTCAAATTTTACATTATATTTTTTGCACATATTTTGTACATTTTGAAAATAAATTTAGACGTAGTATTGCTTAGCTTAGATTATAATTTTAATTGCTATCTCATGAAACTCCTTATGTTCTATTAAAACTGACTTACTATATTTATGACGCTAACTACAAACTACAACAAAAATATACATTGCTGAATAAATTCAATATAAATGAATAAAAATTCTAGAAATTACATACAGTAAGTCTCAAAAGAAGTTGGACACCTATAAAAACTGTGTAATCTGTTAAATAATTTATAACAAAATTAATATTTTTAGATGTTTCTTTTGGAGTTCATATTTATTATTTTATGTTAATCAAATTACAAAAAATTCAAATATAATTAATAACTTTATTAATTAGTTTTTAGTATTCAATTATTCAATTTTATGTCTAAAAACACATCACAAAAGTAGTTGGACACTCCTGACATATTTTTAGTTTTCTTGGAAATTTGGAGAAATTCACTAGTTGCAATTAGACCCTGTTGCAAGCTACAGCTTAAGATTTTTGATAAAAATTGGAAAAATTATTCAAAATTCCGCACACTTTCAAACGACACCTTCTCACTTATAAATCCTTGCTGTACAATTATTTGTAATTTCGATATGATGTGTAGCAATATCATCTCGAGGTTCCATTTTAAATTTGAAAAAAACCTAGTTGTATCATATGAACACTACCTGTTTATTGTGATTTATGTTCATAGTTAAGTTTAGTTTAAGAATGGGACGTATGGCTATTCGGCCTTCCTTTACTACGACCCGTTGGATCTATTGTAAGTTTCCTTCTTTGTTTACAAGTTAAATATGACTCACCAGCGGTGTACTGTTGATGAAGTTCAGTATGTGCTGGGGGTTGTTCTGTGCGATTTCTATTGGGGTTAAAGAATAACCCCCTAGTTGAAGCAGTCTTCTGCGGGCCAATCGCATTCGCACAGAATGTGTTCTGCAGTTTCTTCTTCTGCAAGGCAGAAACGGCAGAAGCTGTCTGGTTCTTGTCCAATTTTGTTGAGGTGATATCTCAATCGGCAGTGGCCGGTTAAAAGCTCTGTAATTAGTCTTAGATTATTTCTGTTAAGCTTCAGGAGCCTGTCGGAATTTTGTCGCGAATGGGTGGGGATAAATTCCTTCGCGTGGATTTGACCTGGTGTCTTTCATAAACACTTTGTTTAATCCACATTTGATTTGCAGTAAGTAGTACAATTCACTATATGAGTTAACGGTTACACTACACCTTCCATTTCTAAAAGCACGTATTTAATTCTTCTAATTTAAATTTTGGCACTCTGGGCCCATAACTGTTGAGTTATGCAGTTTTTAATTAATAAGAATTAATAACCGTAATATAGTATAATAGTTAATAAACAACCGGACTGGTTTGAGTTCAGATCAATAATGATTTTAATTAGTATCAAATATTCCAATTAACAATTGAAATAACAAAAGAATTACAATAATAACAGTAGGGGAAAGTGCCCTACAGTGAGACAGTTCCAACAGTGAGACAGTGGTAATATCTTTCCGTGATATTTGTATATC